>NCKU01003653.1:0-14479 GCA_003675995.1 Dinothrombium tinctorium | reverse complement strand
ATATTAAAACATATATAATAATATATTTTGAATTAATTAATTAATCTATTGGCATCGATTTCGCTATAATATATTTTTAATACAAATACTCATTATGTTATTGAAATCGTAATTATTGCACCAACAAGAGATTTCTTCTTTTATCTTAATTATTTCAACTTTAATTCTTGAAAATTGATATAAAAATGATCCGGAAGTGTTTGCTTTGAAACCTAAGCTGCTTCGCTTCGCAAAAAAGTTTATTACCTTTAACAGCATGCTTCACTGCTTCGCAAAAAAGTCGTAAATGCTATGCAAACATGAGTTTCATTGAGAATTATTTTAAAAATTTTATAAGTTTCAAACATTTTTAAATTAATAATTTGCAATTTTAGCTTTCAAATTTAATAAAAATTTATCAATTAAAGTTTTTGAATTTTTGCCCGCTGGCGATTTACGTTTAATACTCTCCTCATTGTAAAAACATTTTTGACCACTTATAGATAGTTAAAACTAAAATTCCAACTCAATTTGAATATTTTTCATTGAAAGTTTTTAATTTTAATTTTCGTTGTGTCAGAAAAAGAGAATAAATTTACAATTTTAATTTAATCACTCTTGATATTATTTTTGATCACTTATAATGTGTTTTGCAACACAGTAAAGCATGCTTCCAAAGAAATTTTGAGCACAAAATAGTTTCTCTCAAAAATAAAAAACACTCGTTAATCAATAGCTGATATCTTGGTGATACAGTCAATTTCAATCCTTTTAACACTTTTGTCAATTCATTTAACTCATTCAGTGATCGCGATGTAACTAATGATCACTGTTAATAAGGTTTCATTCAAAATTAGCTGAATCGCAATTAATTGAATGATTTTGATAGTAAAGAATCAATTTTACAAAAAACAAAGCAATTAAAATATAAAACCACAGCTAACATGAGGCAAATTATTGAGAGTGAAAGCATGGTGAAGTATGGTCTTCGTCATACAAATTTTGAATATATTTAAACTGTTTTTGTTTTAAAAATTATTCAACTTTAATACGAAACTTTAAAGGTATGTATATTTGATTCAAAAATCGTTTTAATCGATTTAAAAACAATGAACCAATGAACAAAGACCGCAAACGTAAAGCCAAAACCGAATCGCTGATTCAATGCGTCTTTTCTAACTCTGTCTAAATTTTTTATTTTACATTAATATTATAAGTATTGATGATTTCACATGATTATTTAAAGGAATGGTTTACTTAATTAATATGAGACTAAAGATTGAAAATTAGCCAGAAAAGACGCATTGAATCAGCGATTCGGTTTTGGCTTTACGCTTGCGGTCTTTGATTAGTTCATTGTTTTTTAAATCGATTAAAACCATTTTTGAAAGAAATATCTCGTGCAATGTTTTGAATGATTCTTTAAATTTTTGTCTCATGTGAAACACTTATTGCATTAAAAGTGAAAAACATTAACAATTGAGTTTTTTAAAACAGCAGCATATCTCTACGGGCATCGAGAATAACCTCTAATTTTCCTCAAATATCATCAAAATGCAAATTTTTTCAATAAAATGTTCAATATAAAAGTTTTAAACGTAAAACGTTTTTAAAAGTAAACGACGATTATTTTGACATCAAAATATTTCGATATTTCATCTATTTTGCGAGTTATTTTTACTCAAAAAAGTGATTTCTTACTTTCTGAACAGCTTGTAGTTTTGACAAGTGTTAAATGAATTGAAATTGACTGTATGATTGAAAAAAAACGTCTCGTCAGCTGCATTACAAATACAAAAATTTTATTTTCTAGCATTAATAACTTGGGTTATTACCGAAAGACTTGAAGCGATGCGAGAGATCTTACTCAAGAAACATTTCCAGCTACCAGAATGACTTTCGGTAATTAATTCTCTTATCGTATAGCGTAAATTTTTGTGAACCTCTATAGAACCACTGATTTCACGCAAAAGCAACAAGACAGGCTGATAAGTTGGGCTCTCTTCTCTCTTAGATAAAACGGTTGAATCAACAAATTCAGTATGGCCTTTGGCATGGAATTCTAATGATGCGCTTGAAAAACTACTTCGAGATGCAAACTTTTCGTACTGCTCTCCTGCAATATTCTGCAAAAATTAATAAATTATGTTGTGGTCTCGCGAATAAAATGCTAAAATTTTTGTTTTTAAATATGCATAATTTATTGCTCTGATTTTCTATCATTTAAATCAAATATGATAAAATAAAAAATAAATTGTAAATTACGCCATTTTTAATGATCAAAAGTTCTCTTATCGCAGATTCTGCTTTTACTTCGCTCAAAGTGAGGTTTTGATTTATTGATATTTTTTAAAGAAGAATTTATTGTTTGTCTATCAAATAACGGAAATCATTTATAACGAAATTGTAAAAATATGAATGTTGTTTTGTGTTAAATTTGAATTCAAAGCAACATTCAACAATATGAATAAGAGAGCAAAAATAGAACGGAAATTCTCAACATAAATCAAAGCATGTTTCAAAGATTTGAGCCGATTTTTGGCTAAACTGACAAATGAATTATACGATGCAAATGTAAATGAAATTTTGCGCCAAAATTCGATGAGTGATCATTGTTTTCATTCTACCAAAATGCTTCAACTGTTTTTTACTTTTAACTTTTGTGTCAGGGAAATTAATCTTTCAGATTTTTCGTTACTTACTTAAATACTTGAAGCTAATGTTAATTCCGATGCGATAAATTCAATAAACAGCTTTAATAACGAAAATTAATTTGCATTTAAATGCCGAATCACAAGCATTTTTTTCTCATAAATTATTTCCACATATACAGCTTCGAGCACATTGAAGAGAGCAACGCAACATCGGGGAATAAATGGGGAAGGGATTCCCTCCTTGATCATAAAAGGAGGGTGAAGCTCAGGATTGAGTGATTTGTTACATTGAAGGGACGTGTAACAATAGCGCCAACTCAGAATGAAGTTTGTCTTGAATGCTTAAGTGAAGCATTTTCAGTTTTTAAATTTTAAATAAAGTTATATTTCATTTATAAGTTCTTAATTTGCTTTTTCAATATTAACAAGCTATCTTATCGAGCAAAATAAATTGAAAAGCCTAGTTTGAATGGAAACGATTGCCAGCTCATTTGTCTTAAGCTATATCAATTACCACTTCTGACATTTTCATGGTAATATAACCTAAAACATGCGTACGACCAAATTGCTGTTTATACGGCGTTTTTTAAAAAGCAAATTTTTTATTGGTTAAGATAAGAATGCTAACGACGTTGAAGGTATGATTAAAAGAACGTTTCATGATTTATTGCATAAGTTGTGGCGAAAAAAATTCTAAAACGATTAATTTCGGGTTAGAAAAAGCTTTCTAACTTTTCGGTTACATTAGATGCTTTTTTGAAAATTAAGATTTCTTTTAATTAAACTACTTAAACATGAAAATAACAAAGATTTGACAATGCATAATGAATTTTAAACAACGACAACTTGAGCTTACATCATTATTTGGTGAAAAAATAGTCTCAATTGCATAGAGAAAATAAAATTCAAAATAAATTCAACAAAATTGATTCTAATTCAATTTCAAAGCACAAATACTGCGATGATTTTATGTTTCATCACTAAATTTTGTTAGAATGGCGTCAAAATCGCTTTTGAGAGTTGCGAAGAAAGCAAAAACAAGAGAAGGTAAAAAGCCAAGTGAAATTTGTTTAAATATCAAGCTCTTTTTTAATTTCGCAAAATGCTTTTTTTTCGCCAACTGTAAATTTCAATTTTCAAAAATATGAAAGAGTTTTTTACACTCTAACAGAATTACAGTTTCATTGTTTCGACTACACGGAAAATAAGCGAAAAGTAGATTTTGTCGCTGCCATTTATCTGTGAAAGAAAAACAGTAATGTTAAATTAGAAAATACGTCGTTAATAAGATCAATGATTAAATCTTTTGGGAAGCGTTCGAGAGAGAATGTAATTATCGTGGTAAGCAATTACTGAGATGGATCTAAAATACATTGAAACCAATGCTTGAGTTTTCGGATGAAAACGCGCCTTGCAAAGAGCTCTTGAGATTTGCGCTAATTGAGTTTCAGCAAACTGAAGAAATTCCCCACATTCTGCGTGAAACAACGAATATTTTAGTTAATGTTCGCCAAACGAACAAATCGGTTTATGTTTGCGTAGTAATCATAATTTTTGAAATCTCTATTTACCAAACTCAACACAACACTTGTCTCGTTCATTTATCATTTTTGTTTCATGCATACAATAGCTGCGGAAAATCAAAAATTTGATTAAGTTAGAAGTAAAAAAAAGCATAAAATTAGTGAGTTGATTTCAGCTTTGTAAGCTTATTTTCAACACCTTCGTCGTCTTTACAGTAGGAAAATGAATAAAAGATGAGCGCGAAAAAGAGAAAGAATGGGAGCTGAATTTGTCGTTTTTCTACACTTGTTTTGTAGAAAACTCTATTCACTTGAAAGTAAGCCATTTGTGTAAGGCAATTGTTAAGTTTACTAAAGCACGTACGTAGCTAGCGACAAGAAACGGTAAATTACGCTTTCCATTATGTAAAACGATCTTGATTATAATTTGCCCGTTTTTTTAGCCGCGTTTTAATTAACTTTTTAAGCGTAACTTTTTTACACTTTCTTTATGTATTCATTCGACTGTTATTAATTTTGTATTTCAATTACAATGCCTGCGCTTTTTCGCGCTTTAGTTTTGCGGTCTTTCCATTGACCAACATTTATAACTTTATGAAACACACTTTCGAGTGCTCGCAGCAGCGTGATTTAATTCGCATAATGTCGAAAATCAGTGACACAAGTTTTTTAATTTTGGAAGAATTCATGCTCGTTGCATAAACATCTCTTCATGCGAAACAACCATTAGGCAATGTTATGACAATTTTTGCGACGACAAGTAATAGAAGCAGAAGTGAATATTATTTTTGCAGTCAATTAAGAGAGATGAACATTTCGAGATAGCGGATGGAAAAAGAGGACAAAAAAGATCTATAAACTAGTGCAATTAGACTAAAGTTGCAGCGGTCAAAAATATTATTTACTGCCGGTTTGTATTTTTCGTTATGTCTACACATCGAATCTAGTGAATTTCTCGAGTAAGAATGCCTTTTGGTCAATTTATTTTCAGAAGAAAATATCAATTAAGAGCAAGTGAGTAGAGAGAAAGGGAGAGCGAGTAAATGAATGAAAGAGAGATGTGCGTGAGTCTTTGCCAAATTAAATGAATTGAATTTATTTACAATCTCTATTTATTTTAGGAACTCTGTAAACGATTTCGTGTTGATTTATTGAGAATATAGTTTAAACGCATACATCTTATAAAGGCGAAATCATTAATCGCGCATCGAATCGAGCGTGGACACTGAGCGAACACAAAAACCGAGAAAAGTTTTTCGCACTAATTTTCGCTTTCTTCAGAAACTAATAAAGCAGCGAAAGTACGCATTTCGCTAAATTTTTACCCAAAATTTCCGTCGTTGAAAACATTTTCGCTTAATGTAATATGATGCATGTGGATTTCGAAAGTAACTTTTTTCTCTTCTTCTCGTTTTCGCATTTCAATTTTCTCATTTACAATTTTTTTACTTGTTCGCTAAAAAGTGAACAAAAATCGAATTACACACTCTAAAGCGAAATTGTGTCAAACAATTGCGTAAATGAGAAAAGCATTTGCTTTTTGTTGATGTATTGCTCGAAAAAAGTATTCGCTTTGCATTTTGCTGCTCTTCTTCTCTCGCCTTTTAAATTTCATTTCATTTCCTTTCATTTCAATAAGATTTTCGAGCAATTTGCATAGCTTCACTCTAAATGCGTTTGTAATCGAAGCGATTGTTCGCTTTTAAGCTTTATATTATTACGAATTCTATGCAAAAAAGAAAAGAAAAAAACTTTTTCACAAAGCAAAATTAAAGCTTAATCTTGAGAATCGACTTTTTTGTATGCGAAAGTCATTTTCATAAGATATTGCTTAGCTTTTCTGAGAGAGAATGCGGTGAAAATTGAAAAGAAAAAGGTAGAAGAAAAAAACGACAACTTACCCTATAAATGTGATAACACCGACTCGAGATATGTTTTCGACCAACAATTTCCACGTGTTATCGATGATCGCGATTTGCTGCGAGCTCAAATTTGGCTTCGATTCCGAAATTGACTCGTGTTCATTTGTTGCAGTTACGTTGTCAGTGGCATTTTTATCTTCGTCTTGCAAATCTTTTCTAGTGACATTTGCAGCGCGTGAATTGTTTAATAGTCCGTTGCCGCTTTCCTCTTCAAACTTAATTGTATGGTCCTTCACTTGCAGTGTGCGACTTAAATTACAGCCCATCGCCGTTTGAACTTAACTGCTTAACTTCTGTCAGCTTAGCTATTTAATCGCTTGCCTCTCTCCCGCTTCTAATTCGACTTGGATTAAAGCTAAACGAACGCTTCTTAAATTCTATTTTGTAAAAAGCTTATTTTTCTCGCTTCGAATGAATTTTGCACGAAATGTTTTCGCCCAAAGTTTAGCACTTCACTTTTTCGGCATTCGAAGATTTTGCGCATTTCTCGCTCACTGTTTTCAGCCCTTACATCGGTAAATCAATTCGCACTCGACACCCGCTTTTGATGCAAACGCACAAAAGAAGAAAGCATACAAAAACTTTCATTGAATCTCAGTAAAAAATCATTCTTCTTTCGCTCAAAATGAGACTTTAATTGTATTTTAAGTGCATCGTGTATGTGTATGTGTTTGAAAAGGAGCACTTCATATTTTATTGAAGAAAATTTCTCAATTTCATTCATTTTACGCACGAACTGTTTCATTATTTTGCTTTTAGACATCTTTTTATCTTCGTTACTGTTCAAAATTGTGTCTTTCTTTCGAATTTTCAATTTTATTTGCTTCATAAGTTTGAAAAGAAATTTGATATGCGCTCACTAATTAAAATGTAGCTCGTTCTTAATTGAGTACAATCTAAACATTTGTAAGTTTAATAGATTATGGATTGAAAAAATTTTTTGTTTGTTTGAGTTTTAAGTAATGTATTTTTGCATTTAGCATTTAGCTTTATTTGGTATATGCGCTAAAAATTTTTGACTGCTTTCATTTTCAAAACAATATGAGAAAATTAATCAGAGCATTAAGCAGCTTATCAACTTAACTACTGCGATGAAACAAAATTGATTTCTTCGATAATGCACATATTTGTATAAATATTACTACATAAAATTTGAAAAGTGTGAAGAAGCGAATGGGTTTTCATAACTCTGCTATTGTATAATTTATTTTCTAAGAATGTAAAATTTTGAGTTTCCATTGATATATTAATGCATAAATACTCAAAATTCAAAATATAAAATGTTGAAACAAACTATTGTGATCAGGAAAAACATTTTACTTTTGAAAGTATACATTTTAATTAATAATTCCATTTTTATTTGTTTGTTTCCGATCATTAAGTCATTGTTAAAAACATTAAATTTGCATAAAAAGTATTTTAATTTAAACTTGCGGTCTGTTATCAATTCTTTTGCAGTGCTATGAAGTATTCTTTCAATCGCAAAATATTTTCAGAAATTAAACTAACTCTTTTAGCTTCTTCACATACAGTGCTGGACAAAATGTCACAACCGTTTCAAAATAAAATGTTTCGATAATCGAAAGTTATCTTCACTGCAATACTTCACAAACAAGAAATGTCTCACAAAAATTGCGATAAAAATTTTTGATTCAAAAAATGCATGTTAAATGAATAAATGAACAAACTTATTAGTAATAACTAGGGCTGGTCAAATAGGTGATCACCTATTTTTAAGTTAACATTGTAGTCGTGTTCTACATTGAATAACAAGTAAAATGATAACAAATTTTTGCGATTTTAAAGATGTTAATATCACCTAAAATCACATATTTAAGGTAAAAATCACATAATTCAGATAAATCACCTAAAAGCACCTAAATCAAACAAGTTCACCTAATTTTAATCTTTCAAAACCTAATAAAATTATCAAGTTAGGAAAGTAATTCATTTTCAAGGAATCATAAATACAGTAACACAAAAATAGGATTATTTAGAGAGAAAACGGGTTCTCTTGTTGAGTTGTAGTGTATATAAAACATAAAGGGAAAGCAAAAATTAATTTTTTCTTTAAAAATGCCAAAATTTAAAGTCAGTTCATCAAAATTACGTGAAAAGCAAAAAAAATATACTGACTTTACCACTGATGGAGAAACTATAACTTGCAAATATTGTGCTATTGTAATTCTATGGGATTCAAGACATGGTTCATCTAAAATAAAACAAAATATTCAAAACAAGAAACATCGGGATAAGTAACTTCAAGTTTATCTATAATTGAGCCAATTGCAAATGTTATTCAAAGAGTGAACGAAAAAGCCAAAGAGAATGCAAATCTTCACAAATTCATAGCTAAGTGTTTAATAGAGTTTGATGCACTATTGCCAAAAATTGAAAAACAATCTTTTAAAGATATGATTTTTGCTCATTTTCAGTTTACAAATCAATTCTTCGAGAAAATCGTACTTATTTTTACGTTATAATCTTGAAAGATGCTTGATAATCAATTTCAATAAATTTTTGTCGATAATTCTGTAAAAATTTAATTACATTAAAAATTTTGAATTTTTCGATCACCTAATTTATCACTTATTTTTCTATTTTCATCACATAAAAATCACCTATTTTAAGGTAAAAAACATCTATTTGACCAGCCTTACTAATAACCAATACTAGTAATAGAAAATAGGAGTAACATAGGAGTAATAAGTAATACTAATAGTTTGTTCATTTATTCATTTAACATGCACTTTTCAAATCAAAATTTTTTATCTCAATTTTTGTGAGACACTTTTTTTGTTTGTGAGGTATTGCAGTGAAGATAACTCGATTATCAAACATTTTATTTTGAAACGAAAGCACTTTTTTCTAATCAAAAATAAAGTATTGAGATTTTTGAGTGACTTTTTCAGATATTGATCTGAATAAGTAATTAATTATTTAAAAATCACTTATCATAGCTAATGAAATCAGAGAGAAAAACATGCGGAATCACTCAAAGAGGGGGCGGTTTTGGGCGTTGTTCACAAAAATTAAGCTATTTGTACAATTTTGGCCGAAAAAAGTTGTGTTTGTAATTTTTAATATGAATTTAGATTTATTCATTAAATAAATTAGCGCCTCTTTGCAATAACTAATAATAGCATATTTGCTATATCAAATATATCAATTATAATATATCAAATTTGTTTCCCTTGTATTAAAAAGCGATTTCTTAAATGTAGAAAACCCATTTAAAAAATAAACTTTTCAATATTATTACCACTTCAAAATAAATAAACTTTTTACACTTTTTTTAACTCAAATAAAGATCAGATATAATATATGACTTTCTTCAAATAAAATTTCTGAAATCGTTTTTTTTGGTTTCATTTAGTTTCATAAACTTAACTAAAACCATTTCGATCCGACTGTTAAAGTTTTTTGCTCAGATTAATGTATCGCAGAAAAAAAGTAAATCGATTTTACTTAAAGAAATTTAACTGTACAAAGAGATATACTGTTGTGAAAATAAATCAAATTCTGTAACATTAGCTATTCGAGCGTGTTTGAATTGTTCTCTTTTTTATATTCTTTCTATAAGTGATATGAAAACTATGAAAATAAGTCATATGTTCGCGAAAAAGTAAAACTTTCTTATCGTTAACAACTCGAATGCAGTATATTTTGCTGAAGCGAGCGATCGAGGTATGGCAATGATGTTAAATGAAGTTTCACGAGCAAACTTTTTTATTATTATTTAGATCCATATATTTGAAACCATTTGAGTTGATTTACAAGTTTCGAATGACTTTATAAGGATTAGCTTTCGATGTTCATTCGCTTTCTTCAAACGCACAAAGCATTCAAATTGGCTTCTTTATTGAACTGAACCTTGCATCGACCAAACACTTAGCATTAAACTATCGCCATAGATACACTCTTCGAAGATATGCGTTTCAAAATCAATATTTTTTTGAAGTGAAACTATGGCATAAATGCTCATCGATGGAAAAAACGAGTCCGGATGCTTTCGCAGGGAATAAAAACAGCGAATGCTTAATGCTCCCATTTTTTAGCAGCCAAAAAAGAGAAAATGCATCGTTATTAGCCACCGCTTTTTCAATCGGGAAAGTCTGTTTTCCTTTAGCACAATGACAATGATTTAGAAATATTTGGAGATGTTCAGCAGCAAAGCTGAACATCAATGAATAGTACAATTTTTCTCTTTCGACTCGTTTGAAAAAAGTAAAATTCTAGAAAAGAGAAGCTTTTGAATTTGAAGTCTTGCTGTGTGAAAAGTGTAAATGGTTTATAAACGAAAAATTAAATGGCGAAAAAATTTTTGATAAAAGATTCCGATTAATCTGTTTCAAATAATTAAACAAAATTTAGCGAAACTTTTAAAAGAAAGTAATTTTTATAATCTTGTTCGATCGTCTAGTCGCTACTTTCTTTCGAAACTTTGTTTTTGACTTAAACGATTCTGCTTAAGCTCATAAATAATTTTAATTAAAAGTGTAAATAAACTTTATAAACTCTTCTCACTAATCACTAAATTGAGATTAATTTCTTTTTTTTAAGCTTAATGTTAGCTAGACAAGCGATACATTAATTCGACGTCTGTTAATGTGAGAATATTTCAAATTTATTTGTGAATGTGAAGCATTAATTTCGCTTTTCATATTATAGCAAATGGCATCGTATTTAGCAAAAAGAAGCGATAAACGCATAATATTTTAGCATTTACAAAATAATCTTCGAGAAAGATATAATCTGTGAATAATTGTCAGCTTGTTTGCAAGCATTTTTTCTTTTTTCTTTTTTCTTTTTTCTTTAGATATTTACAAGTTATTTGAACAATGATATGTGAATAATGAGAACTGATTTTGTGTTTATTTATGATGGTGCATAATTGGTTTGAAGAGTAAATTAAAAAGAAAAGAATGATTTGAGTGCTTTCATTGTAAGCTGGCAACATGGTCAGAAAGATGTTCTATTGGGTGCATTAATGATTAAAATATTAATATTTAAACATTTCCGACGAACAAATAAATCTTTTAAATATATTCCGAATGTTGAGGTCTGAAAATTTTAAATATGAATTGTGTAAATTAAAAATGTATTATTCTAATGAACATTGGTAAAAATTTCATTTTAGACATTCAAAATAAAAAAGTTAAATAAATATATAATTTTTTTATAATTTGAATGTCAAAATCATGTTCAAAAGAGATATAAGCTAAGTGTAAGGCTCCATAAACTCGAAATAACATTTTCGACGAAAATGCAAATGCACCACTGTGAAGCGAGAAAAAATTTTTCACAAGAAAAGCATACATCAGTGAAAAGTAATTTTTTTATTCTCATAATAGTGAAGAAAGCAAGATGGCTTATTTGCAGAACAGCATCAACAAGCTTTTTAAAAATGAGAATCAATATAAATATTGATATTCTAATTTCAAGTTATGCGAAATAAACCAAAAAGGCGGCACTTTTCGCTAATTCGCTACATGAAAATTGTCAACTTTGCTTTTTCTCATTCATAGTTTAAATCAGAAATGTGTTTCATTTATAATTGCTAAATTTTTCGAACATCACATTGATTCGAAAATAATTTAATTAAAAAATCATTAAACTCAAACTTTAATTAAATAAAAAACTCAAGTAATTTCTAGAAAGTAGTGAGAAAATCAATTTAATTATGCAGGAAACAACATTTTATGGTCAACAATTTTTAAAATTAATTTCACGTTCTTTTAACATGTTTTACATTCTTATCTAATTGAAACACTCTTTTCAAAATAAAATCACATCATATTCACTATTAAACGAATATTAAATACTGCAACAAAACTTCATCACACTCAAAAAATGTTACAAGTAATCTGTTTTGCTTTTAATCACGAAAGTAATCATTGCTTTTCGCCAAGCAGGATGTCATCTTTCATAAGTCCTTAAGCGTAAAATCTGCTTGATCAGAAAACGCTTCTTTTATTTTTACTTCTCCTTTTTCTTTGTCTAAGCTCTGCAAAAAAGAATTGAGCGTTACTTTAGAAAAACACTTCAACCACTTATCTGGAAATATCAAATTGTCTCAGATAGCGTGCAGTTTATCTAATTATTTTTTGTCATATTTTCTGCTTCCTCAAGCAAATCTTAAATTACACACTATTCAATATGTTAAGTGAAAAATAAGCTGGCAATAGGCTCAATTGTATTCATTAAGCTTAACGCCTTTCCCTGAAGTATTTTCGACACACTCCGCTCAATTATTGTGACGAAGTTAGGTTTCGTGAATTCGATACACATTTTATTTTGGCGAAAGAGTAGAGAGTTAAATTTAATTCTTTTAAAGTAAAAAACACAAATTGAGCTCAAAGCAAACATGGTTACATTCTTCAAAATTAAAAATTAACTTTTTCAAATTGAGTGCAACTTTTTTCATTTAGCTTCAGCTTTTATCTGTTTTTTTGCTTGTTGACTTAATTTCAAATTGCTTCTTCATATACGTATCTAAAGGAATATTGATCGTTCGAGAATAAATGAGAAATAAAGTATGTTTACGTTTTGATGCTTTCACTATTCATTCAAATTTTAAAGTATCATTTGCAAAAGCAAACAAAATAGAAAAAATGAAGGAAAACTGCATAATGGATCTTTTCAACCTATAAAAGCAAAAGTTTGGTTTTTATCCCATAATCTGATCATATTTCCTTTTGATTTTTTTTTTGTTCATTAATCAAAAATAATTCATTTCGTCATTTAGTATTCAGTGAATATTAAATTTCGTAAAATGAATACAAAAAGACCGGTGCGTTAATTAGCCTATTCTCGTGTATTATCTCGTGTATTATCTGTATGAAATTTATTATAGTTTGCAACGGATAATTTTTGCTCCTTTTACCACAAAAAACTTAGCAGACATATTTTTTAGATGAATTGAGCTTAATTATTCATAAAATGTGTTATATAGTTTGCGACATTCTCTGACAAGATGACAGCAAGATAGCTGAAAACTTAATTAAATAAGATATTCTGCATTGTTTCAAATTGTTTTTGTTTGAATTATTTTTTGACTTTTGAATTTTTAGATGCAAATAGTATTCAAAAGCAAAATGAATTAGTGGTAATTTGAAAACTTAACACAATTCAAGACTTCTCAAAACATTTCATTTGAAAACACATTAAATGTCTTATTAGGCAAGTTTTATCATATTACCATAATTTGAAAATAAGGAATTCATATTTCATTTAAATCTAAATAACTTATCCAATGAATAAGACAAATCTTTGTCAAGTTTGTTTCGTTGAAATATGGAGATTTTTAAGCTGAGCGTAGATTTTGTATTTTCTAGCTGCTAAAAAGAAGAAAATTGAGTTGTAACTATGGTCAAAATCTTGTTCGTCTCCTTCATTTTTGAATACATTTTTTCCATTTAAAACTCTTCACAGTCATTATTGAATGGACAAGATTTTGTGAAAACCCTGCGGCTCAATATATATAAAGCTTTAGAGATTTTCTTAAAGCCTATAGCTTTGAAAATTGATATTATTAAGAAACCTTAGAAGATGTTAAATAATATATTGAAGTTCAGCTGCAAGCAAAAAAATTATACAATTTTTCAATTGGTGACAATTTTAAGGTTGTATATGATCAAAAACGAAAACAATAAGAAACTCACGAAAAAGCATCACAAAATACAAGAAATTCGATATTATAAAAGAAAAATTTGAAGAATGATTCGGTCAACAGATGTCTTAGACTTGTACAATAAATTGATTTAATGTCGATTGTCAAATGAAAGAAACAACAACTGCTTGTTATGAAAGATCATCCTTGGTACTAAAGTTACATTAGAAATTAGTGATTTTAATTGAAAGATGTGCATTAATACCTCTCCAAACTGGACTTGCACAAAGATTTATAATTTATTTGCACTCCCTATAGGAAATTAAATTTAAGAATTTTTAGAAAAGTTAATAGGATAATGATTTTTCTTCATTTAATAAAATACTCATTTAAATAAGGTTCTAAATAAAAAGATATGTAGGTTTGAATCAGAACATCATTATGATTTTGTCTAAAATTGCCATTTTAGGATTTAAAAATTAAATACTCTCGTATTTATTATTTAAATTATATTTATTTATTAAAATTTTTTATACTTTATCTTGAAACTTCATTATATACTGAATATTTTACATATCGAAATTTATGAAAAGTTCCTAAAATTTTTCTGTTATATATTTTTAACATACTTTAAAATTTCAATATATTCGGCGTTTCTTTTATTCTAGGTGCGAATTTCGAATAGATTTTTTGTGAGTGAAAAATTCAAAGCGACAATAATTAAAAATTAATATAATTATGAGTTGTTTAAAACTCACAAGGGAAGGTTTTTACTTGATAAATTGAAAT
>NCKU01003652.1:0-14481 GCA_003675995.1 Dinothrombium tinctorium | reverse complement strand
ACGCATTAATCATAATTCTTCATTTAACTTAAAAACTACAATAACAAAATGTTTATTGCTTTAATTTTCTAATAAATTATTATTATTAACGACTTTTCTGAATGTTAGGAAAAGAATTTTGCTTTCGCAAAGTTTTCTCGCATATTTTCTTGCAGATATATGCAATTATGACTGAATGCAATATTTAAGCTCAATAAATTAAATAAATAAATAAATAAAAGAATAAAAAACACGAATATTTAAAATGACACTCAATAAAAAATTTAATTTAAAATTTTACAATTTAAAACTTTGAAAAAGCTTCCAAGAAATTTGCTTATCAAAAAGGAAAACTAAACAATAAAATTTTTTTATAGTTATTACAGTTATTTCAAAGTTTAACGTAGTGCAAAAATAATTAACAAGAAAGATAATGAAATAAGATGATTTTTAATTAAAATCTTTTCAGAACTTCGCTTATCTCAGCGGATTTTTCGCTTGCTTTAGCAAGCTTGAGTAAAACATTAAACATTTACTGCGGAATGGATTTCGGGCTAAGCTCATAGATTCGAAATCGGGAATTTTTCATCAAATTTGAACTGAAATATGAAGATTAAAAACCTTTGGATGTTAAAATAGGAATTTTATTTATTCAAAAGTAGTTAAGGTTTTCTTGTTTAAATGTTTTTTTTATTAAATGGTTTAAAAACATTTGATTATAAAAAATACATAGACGCGAAGTGATAATAATTGTAATGTTTGTTTGTTTCGATTATTGAGTGATCGATTCAAGTCAATCTTGTCCTGGAGAAACTAATCTCAAAAAACAATTTTTTTCACTAAACTTTTTGAAAGAAATCAAACAAAATGAAATAAAGATTGCGGAAATACTTTAATTCATTAAAAATAGATTCTAGTTTCAATTGAGCTAATGCGTCTGATTTTTTGTTTCTATTTCTGAATAATTTTAAATTTTTAAACGATTGACTTTCGTGATCAATTTAATGTTCAGTATTGTTCAAGTTATTTGTTTAAATTATGTTTTATGAACATTTTTTTTTTGCTTATTCGTGAATGCGATGATCATTCTAGACGATATTTGATCGATGGTCCACTAAGAAAAATATATCAAAATCTGCTTAAAATTTTAAGTTTCATAAATTTAATTTCGAAAAAGTAGCGAAGAAGAAGCAAAAGAAAAGAAAACAACGATCAACGATTCGCGATTGAAATGATCATCGAATCGAACGAGCGCAGACAGAAGAAACGCGTGCGCTTACATTTCATCGCGCTTTCATCGAAATTTGTTTCAAAAATTGTTGTCTCAAGCGTTAGTATTCTTCGAGTAGTTCGCCTAAGCTTTAACTGTTCATCGAACAATTTGTTGCAAAAGTTTTTGCATTTTTGCGACGATGACCGAAACGAGCAACGAATCGCATGAATTCGAAACGAACGATACAAACAATTTCGCGGACGATTATCCACCTTATCCAGATTTTAGTCAAATTAGCTACGTTCGTTTCTTGTTCATTTTTCTCTACTTTATCGTTATGATTTTATCGGTTTTCGGCAATGCGGCTGTTTGCTACACGGTTCTCTCGAATCGAAAAATGAAAACTGTGGTTAACTTTTACATCGTTAATCTGGCTGTTTGTGACTTTATGGTCGGCAGTTTTGTTCTTCCCGTAAAACTTTTAGAACTTACTGCTCCCGCAGAATGGCATGCACTTAATGACACTTTATGCAGTGCCATGTTTTATCTCCAAACTGTTTTCGTTTTCGCAAGTGTTTTGACTCTAGTCGCGACTTGCTTAGAAAGGTGAGTATTTGCAATTTTCATTTAACTTTTCTTTCAATTTATTGTCGAAAAGCGAGCTTAAAAGGCACCTATTTCGTAAAAATTTGGTCAGTAAAGCTAGCAACTTTAATTTGCAATTGCAATTTTGAAATTTTATGTAAATTAACTTTTAATTTAATTTTAAATCGTGTGCTTTAAGAAGATGCTTTGAATTCAGACAGAATATTAGTCGATAGATGAAAAGCAGACTTCATTACTTAGTGAAACTTTTTTTATTACTAACAGTACAACTTCTCCCTTTATTTTCTTAAACAATGAAAATATTTACATAAACTTACGGGAACTTCGTTTTTAGTTTTGATAGCGTTTTGCTTCTCATAAAAGTCTGAAATTTTTGACAAAGAATAATCTCATTCAACTAGATTGGTGTCAAGTGTTATTTGCTTTAGAACTAATGCAGGCTTTTATGTGCCTGAAATATTCACTACAATAACAAAAACTTTATTTAAATTTTAATTAAAGTAAAAGGTGCGATTAGTACCTCTTATTATGAAGAGTGTTTAAATATTTCGTTTATTATTTCGAAGTAAGTTTGGATACGAGAATACTTTAAGGTTATCAAACTCTCTGGTCATATTGGGTAAACAAAACAACGCTAGTTAATTAAAGACTCGCTGAAATAATAATAAAAAATTTTAATTTGATATTTGTTTGATGAGAGTCATAAAACTTTTGAAATATAATCCCCGGATAAAATAAGCAAAAAAAAAGGTTGAATATCTCGTTGATTTTTAGTCAAGTTATCAAATGTTAATATTATAATCTGATTTAAAAATAACTTCAAATGTTAATATTTATTTTTATTTGACTTTTTAAATTATCTATTTGCATACTAATTTGAGCGTTTTAATAAGCAATAATTTGAATAAAATACAGAGTTCTTGTTAGTGTTCTAGTAAGTATGTTATATGCAATGAAAAGCTTCATTTTGCAGCTGAATAATAGTGTGGCGATTATTAAAATTTGACGCTCTGATAGGCTTTTTCATATGAATAAAGATCTTATAATTCTTTCTATAGATGAGGAGTAGATAATATTAATTGTTATAAGAATTTATATTTCACTAATTAAAATTTTGATTCGTGAGCTCAAAGGATTAGAATGTTGTTTAATTATTATTGCAAAGCACGTATTATTAAGATAGAGCAATAAGAATTTAGAATAAAAAATCAAACTTGAAAATTAGTTTCACAAGTTTAAAGCGAATACAAAAGTAAAAAATAAAAATTTGATAAAATTTTGAAATAATCGATCATCTTTTTTGAATTAACCTTTTTGTACATTCTACGTTAGTGATGTTGCATTAAAAATGATCGCAATTTTCAACGAAAAAGAAGTAAAAATTAAAAAATCGACAAGCTAATTTTTCCTAGAGCGAAAGATAGCGAAGTGCTCACTTTTTCAACATTCATTTCTCTAATCGATTGAAGAGAAATTTCAGCCTTTTATCATAGAATTTTATACGTTATATATATTGAATTCAGTTGCATTAAAACAGTGTCTGTGTAATTTTTGATACTTTTTGGACGAAACAATATCAAGTTTAAATCAAATGTCGCGTCGCTCTTTGCAGAAGTTGCTTGATTTTAAAGTTTTTTGATTTTTTTCTTTTTTTTTGCTACATTAAAAAGCAGCGAATGAAATGAACATTTTTCTCTTGAAAAATTTAAAATTTTCAAAAATGCTTTTTTGGAAACAATTCGACTCGTTTTAGTATTGAATTTTGGACTGAATTTAAAATTATATGAGGGCGTTAAATTTTTACGAAGTGATTCATTTATCGGCTATTCAAGAATGAAAACGATTTTGAAAATTTTATCTGATATTAAAAAAGATCATTGATTTCATTGTAAACAACTTTAACCAAATTTTTGCTACTTAAGCACTTTGTTAAATCTATAACAAAACAAATTTGTAATAATTAAAAATCTCATTATTAGAGTAGTTTTAGCTAGCTTCAATATTAGCTTTGGAAATATCATAAAATATAAAAGATCGATTTGTTTTAGTTCGAGAAGCTTTTTCGTGATTAAATGCAATTTCATTAGATTGAATTGCGATATTTTCACTGTTTGTTTTGAATTTCTCAACAAACAAAAACCAGACTCAAACCTTTTACACGATAAATAGTTATGCTCTCATTTGCATTAATTAATTAATCGAACTTCAGATATTTTCGAATCATTTTTAAGCAATTAGAAACTATTTTTGAATATTGAAAATTTTTTCATCATTTTCCGAAAATAAAACATTTTTACTGCTGAATTTGAAATTTTAAACTTGGTTTAAAACTTAAAACAATTGATACAATTAAACCCACATTAAAATTTTAAGAAAAAATAAGATGAGATATTATATTGAAAACTTTTTGATTTTGATGAAATCAATAAGTGTGATTGTATATGCTAGATGAGCGTGACGTTTGCTAAGAGAATTATGAAATTGTTTCAAATATTTTGAAAAGTTATTGCCTTCGATTCTTTAATAAAATATTGATTTTGAAAAATAAAGCTAAATTATTACACGAGTTGATATATTGAACTCATTTTTGATTTTTTATCGATAAAAACTGCTCTTAAGGACTTAGAAATAGGAAAAAGTATGTGAAATGCTTCAATTTATAATAATTTTTTCAATATCAAAGTTTTGTAATTCTTAAAATTTATCATTAAAAAATGAATGAATTAGCTTGAAACCATAGCTTGAAGCATTTCAAACGACCTAAAGTTTTTATTTCAAATGAATTTTGTTTACTTCTTATTTGAAGTAATGTGACCTAAAGAAGTTATCTTTTGTTTGATGCTTAACTTCTTTTGTTGTTGTTCTCTGTTAATGAGAAATTCAACTGATACACAGTAACAAAAGAAAATCATGATAAATATGCTTAAATAAAAATAATTTTTTGGCTTTTCGTTAATTTTGGAAAATAACGCCAAATAAATCACAGAGAGAATACCGAGAAATAAATGCTCTTGACATAAAAATAAAGCGCAAAATGAAAATTAAATGCAAATACTTTGCTATCTTCTAAATTTGGAAATTTGTTTTAAGTTGCAGTAGTATCGAAACTGCGAATGATGCTGAATAAAAACTTCTGAACTGATGGCATCGATAGGCTTATAAGATGAATAAATTTTTTCAACAATTGGTTTTGAAGTTTGTCATTATGTTCAATAATGAAAGTATCATTATGAATTTACTAGCGACATAATTCTTTGCTTAAAATAATATTAAATAAAGTGTATTTATATGTCCACTATAGCAAAATATGGGGAATTGTACATTTGCTACAGATTAAAGGATAAGCTTTAACTGCCTCAGTATTTTCGTTAAGTAGATATTTTATAGCTAGATTACTGAATTGCGAATTTGGATGGACATTAATGTACACTCATGTCCAGAAAAATCTTTCAATTATGTGCTTTGCGGCAAAGCATGTTTTAAGTAAAATGAAAGATTTTATTGGACACGAGTGTACTAGCGGGTGCAGGAAAAATTTCCAACAGCCTATAGCATTTCATTTCAGAAAATGTAACACTGGACATGCTTAATTTTGATTTATTAAATACCAAAACGTTGTTTCAAAGCAATGTTTATTCAATTCATTTTCGTTTTAATACCACAGTGCTCAAACGATCAAAATTAAAATCATTGAGTCAAAGGCGAAAATGAGTTAGTAGATCATATTTCGCGTAGTGCCGTTTTTTCAATTATGATAGTGAGAAAATGGTGAATAAGGTGACAAACAAAGCCATCAATCAAATGAAAAAAGAAATTGTCGAAAAAAGTGTGCAAAATGTTCAAATAAAAATTGTTTTAACAAAAATCACATCTTAATGTTCTCGCTTAACTTAGTGTGCTTTTGATTTAAAACGTTATTTTCAAGATAAATTAAAATAATCCACGTTTTATGAGACTTTTGTGATATGCAGTTAAGTATGGTTTGTGCTGTAAGAAACTTTTTTCTGTCCTCCGTAGTTCAGAAAATCATTTACTCTCACTTGTCAGTTTTCTTCATTCGCATCATTTTCACAGGAAAAATGTCATCACTTAACTTAATCTAAATTTGATTTGAAAACGAATAAAAAACTAAAATCTTCTTCACATAAAAGGACATGGTGCTTAGTTAAAAAAAAAAGATAAAATATTGTGACGATCGGGCCTTGTCGTCACAATATTTCAGGTTCGATGAATGCGCAACGGATTTTTAGATTTAGA
The DNA here is from genome assembly GCA_003675995.1 of Dinothrombium tinctorium. NCBI lineage: Eukaryota > Metazoa > Arthropoda > Arachnida > Trombidiformes > Trombidiidae > Dinothrombium > Dinothrombium tinctorium. The sequence continues at coordinate 8,426 of NCKU01003652.1, read as the reverse complement.
CGGACCCTTTATTACTGACAAAACATCAATACAAAATGCGTTTAACGAGAGAAAATTACACAAAATAATAAGAATTTAGTAAGTCGGAGTCGGGTATCGGTAGGAGATACAGAGGAGTGGGACACTTGATCGTATCGAGTTCGTTGAGAGCGAAACGGAGAGTAGAGTTACATACTAATGACAGTTGGCGAAGGAGCCAAATACGCATTTTACCTGCGGTATTTATGCAGAAATTATTGCTATCGCATTGGCGATAGTCGATGTGGTCATGTTTTGCTGTGTTGCAAAGAGCGAAAGTGCAGAAAGTGAAATTTACACGTTTAAATCTTTGCACGATAAGTGTTGACATTATCGCTTGCACTATGGCGAGCATTTACGCCAAAATATAAATTTTATCTTAAAAATGGTCAATTAAATTTTTGTTGATCTTTGATTTTGAATTATATTTCAAAAAATGTTTAATTCATATTTCATTGGAAATGTCTCCTTCATAATCTGCATATTATTAAAAAATCTAGAATTCAACTGATTTTTTACAAGTTTTTATAATTTAAGAATATTTGACTCTATGTGAAAATATAAAAAAACTTCAAGAACAAGATTTTTGACGGAAATTAAGCGAAAGAAATAAAAAACATTTTAAATGAAATAATATTTTTGACTTTATATGACTATCTTCAAATGAAATATGAATTTTATTACCCTTAATATGTCTTGAAATCTCATTTTTGCTGTTTATATTTTCATTCAAGCTTATTCATTCAAATTTTTTAATTTTTCAAAGAAAAAATTTTCATTTTAGAGAGAATTGAGATTTGCTTAAAAACTTCTTTAAAAGGAAACTTGAATACGAAACATGATGAGTGCGCGAAAGAAAAGTTCAAAATATTATATATTCAAATATTTTAATGCGATCTTAACTTTGAAAAATCTCCTTATAAAAAATTAAACCAAACTTTTAGGATAAATTAAAAATGCATGAATGATTTATGAGTGTTCAAAATTTTAAAAACATAAACTTCGATAATGCACGATTTTTGATTATCAGAAAAATCATTAGTGAGCATCATTTTAAACTAATTTAACAGATTATAGAGAACAGATTACAAAGTAAATTGCTGTTGCTCAAATATGCCTTGTTATAAGTTCAAATTTAAAAAAGTTATTTTGTCAAACTTGGCTCATAATTTTATTACTTCAGAATGTTTAAATTGACTTTGAATTTAATCTAATTTCGTTAAATGTAAACACTGTAAACATCATGATAAATATGGGGAAGAGCACCTATTAATAGACACGATGAGACAAAAATGCAATTAACTTCTTTAAATACTAATAAAGTTTTCTCTATGATCTCCTTGCATTTATTGTTTAAAATATTAATCGAAAACATTAAACATTAGTTTTAAAAAAAATGAAAAAATTGAAAAAACAAGCAAAAACGTGTAATCGCGGCTGCTTTTATTATGACACAAGCGCACATTTTCACATTTAAAATTTATATTTATCAATGATACGACTGTTGCGTTTAAAAACAGTCGTGAAGTAAGAAATAAAATTATAACATTTACAGTACAAAGAATAAAATTTCAAATCTCCTTAAGTCAAAATCTCTTTATAAATGTCGTTACGACATAGAAAATATTTTTGCTCACTATACGTTTTTTCATAGTCACTAGAGATTTTAATGCAATTTTCATGATAAAATAATCGAAACAGCACCGATTGTGTTCGGCTAAAATGTTCGGCGAACAAAAAATTAATCAAAAACTGAAATGTTTCATAAATTTATTTGAGTCAAACATATTTTATGTAATTTTTAATGACTTTCGAATAAAAGTGTTAATTTGATGTTAAAGCACAAAATTTTTTGTAAAAATCGATAAAAATTGGATAACCCCTAAAATGAAAACTTTGAACAGCTCTAACTTTTTTATTTTGGTGTGTTATTCAAAAAAATTTATTTTTTCAGTTACTTATATAATGAAAAATAGTTTAAAGACGGTATCTCACAAATACATAGTTTTCAACTTGTCGAATTAACTTTGTCTCTTAATAGGTGCTCTTCCCTATACATTTAAAAGTTTTAGTTACTTACATCATATGATCATTGTGTGAATACATCAAAGAGATTTTATCTAAAAGCAAAATTTTTTCAAAACAATTTTAATAAAAATCAGTTTACAAAGATTATAAACTCCTAAGTAGCAGCTCGGAAGTAGTTTGACAAAAAAGTTTCATATAAGTAAAACATTTCGCTGTAAAGTTAAACTTTTTTCTGTCCAGAGTAGTTGTGCTTAGGGAATCGACAAAACAACCATTAGGCTCAAGCTTTTCAAATAAGTGAAACTTTAAATTGATTCGGATGAAACTTTAAATCGCGTTATTTATTTTGGAAATATAAATGTGGATCGAAATGTTTCACAAACTGAAATGCTTTAAAACTGATTCACTTAAAAATAATGTTTTCATAATTTAATAAACTTCTATAAGCTTATCATCTCGAATGGTTTCAAAATCAAAAATTTAAAATTTAGAGTTATGAAATTTTAAATATTCACTGAAGCAATATTTTTAAAAATAACAATACAATACATATTTATGTTCTCAATTTAATTCAAAAATTTATTATATTTAAAAAATTAAACAACTTGTTTTAGTTGCTAGTGCAATAATAAACATTAAAATCGAGTAGAAAAGCTTGCTAAAGATATTGAATGATTTAAATTCCTTTTAATTCTGCGTCACTATTAATCTAAAACTTAAACAATTTCAATATTTTTTAATATGAAAATACGTGTGTGGTCGAAACTTAAGCGCAAACACAAATGGAATAACCTCGCTCATCGAAAATGTTTCGAAAACATGAACTACATTTAAATTATTCACATATTGAATTTCTATTGATGCGAAAATCTTTAATCTATTCAAAAGAAGAAAATCTACTCTTCAATGTAAATAAAGAAAATTGAAAAAAGACACAAAATGAATACAAGCAAATAAAATCAAACCTTACAAGGAATTTTACACAAAGCTCCTTTTATGTCAATCCTAAGAGAAACTTGTTTCACTTTCTTTGAACTTAAATATTGTGTACTGATATAAAGAATATTTACATATTCAAAAACATGAAAACTTTTCAAATATATGCGTTTCATTTTACTTGCGGAAATACATCAAATAAAAATGTGATCTTTAACAAAGAAAGAAATGAGGGCGAATCAAATTTCAAACACTCCAATTGGAAGCAATTTGATAATAAATTTTCTGCTTTCTTTTGGTCAACATATATATGATTATATGAAGTAATTGAGTAGTAACAGCAGATGACTATAAATTAATAATTTTGGTCGGATGGTTTTCAAAATAAATAAATGCTTCAGCTCAGCTTCCGAGTAAATATTCTCCTATTATGATTTCAGTAAACTATCTTAATAGATTTTTACAAAAAAATAAAAATGTTTTTATCGATTAAAGCTGTACAATGCTTGGCTGAAGCAAATCTCCGATAAAAAATTCGATGTTACCTTTTAACGATATTCAGAGGAAGAGATGATTAAATTTTTTTTATTTTAATAAGTAGATCAAGTTTAATTTAAGTGATTAATATTAAGAAAATAAGTGCGAGCGAAACTTCCAATTTTATTATTATATTTATTATAAGTAACAACTTAAAGAAGACCTAAGAGTAATTTGGTATAGACTTTAAAAAAATCGAGAGCAAATTTGCAATCTAATTTTTAATACGATGTGTTTATATCTAACATTAACACTTAACTGTTCGCTGGCATAAGAACACTTGCTTAAACTTTGAATAGTGTCTAGCATATTAAATACCGAAATCGATAAAAATTGAAAATAAAGCAATCGTTTTTCTCTTTCGTGCTGATGAACTTACGAATCGAAATGATAAAATTTCTAAATAAGCCTTTTCTTCTGTTCTTTTAAATAAGTTATATATTCAAATTCAATTAATTCAAATGTACAAAGAGCGTCATTGTTACCGAATAAATTTGAAAAAGAAAAGAAGTTTCATTTTGTCACTAAAGATCTTATGTTTAATGGTTATGATAACAAACTAATTAGGAAACGTATTGAAAAACTTATAAGAGGTGGCAAAAGACCAATAAGCACACAAAATCATTGTTTTATTGGTATACCTTACATTTTAAGAGGAATAAAATCACAAGCTAAAAATTGCCAAGTCTACTTTAAAAACATACCAAATCTATCATTTCGGCATCCATTACAAAATAATGAAAATAGAATTGGTAATGCCATAAAGTCGGGAGTTTACTCAATCCTCTGTTCATACAAAAAAGTTTACGTAGGTGAAACAAAAAGAAGCTTTAAGACAAGACTTAATGCACATAAGAGACGTCAAACAGTCGAAAATAGCCTCTTCCGCATTAGCAATCAATGTTTTTCACACTGAACATATCAATTGGAACGAGGCAAAAAATTTTATTCCTGCAAAAATTTTGCGAGAGAAAATTCATTCACAAAACTAAAAGGGAAACATAAATTTAGATGACGGATATAAACTAGATAACAATTTGATATGTGCACTTCTTAGACCTTAATAAATTTTTATTGTTGCCCTGATGATTGTTTTCTAAAAAGCCGAAAATTTTTGGCATTAAATAAAATTTAATTTTTTTACTTTTTAATTTTACGTCAAAGAAAGTCTGTGTGAAAATCCAAATCTTAAGTTGTAAATAAATTTTTTGTTCGATGTGACAGTAAGAAAAAAACTATAAAACATTCAACATTTCTAATTATATTAACCCAGAGAGTTAGAAATTAAAAGTAAATTTAATTTCTTAAACAGTACGATAAATTCTTTTAGTATCAGATTATTTAAGGATTTATTTAATTCGTTATTATTTTTCATTTTTAAATTCAAGAAATCGATTTTTAAAGCAAAGCGGATCAGCAGATGTTTAAGCAAAAACAATTTTCAACAAATTTATGTGAAAATTATTCATGATTAACAAAGAAAAATAAAAGTATTTTAAAATTTTGTATGCTTTATTTTAAAACTTCACAGATCATTCTTTTTTACGATAAAAAGATAACTTTGCCTTGAATTTAGTAAAATGAATTATTTTGCTTAACGAAATTCACAGAATTAGCAAAAAATTATAGAGAAAAATTAGTGTTAAAAAATTTAAAGAAACTTTTGCAGCTTAGCTCAACATACTTGATTAATATTGTATAAGAGCTTCTTAGTTACTTGAAAGGAACGGTGTTCAAAATGTTTTTTAGTAAATCAATTTATCTTCAAGATTTTTACTCGTTAAAGAGCTTAGAGAAGCAAATGAGAAACAAAATCAATAAAAAACTTTGATACTGAAACTAAATAAATATGTTTAGCAAGAAAAAAACGTCTCAAGTACGGATTTATTTGTCGGCTAAGAGGGTAAATAAATGGCTCAAGAAGCTAGAAAAATGATTGAAGACAAATGTGTAAAAAACTGGCTCATTGATTGTGCTTACATGTAACAATGTTTCATCTTGAAATTCTTTTGAAAAAAGTTCGTATTACAAGAGAAGACGTCTGAAAATGTATCCTTCAGACATCGATCATTAACAGGCAATTTTTCAGACAATTTTCTGTCGTATTCGCTAAAAAACTTTGAAATTCTATGCTTCACTATATTCAAGCTGAATTTTATTGAGTAGAAAGAACCATCACAATAGACTTAAAGTTTTAAGACCATCGAAAATGTTTTTGGCAATTATTTTCAAAAATAATTAAAGTAGAAACGATATTTATGCAATTTTTGCAAACGATAACAATTAAATTAACAAGCATCTACTGTCTCAATCAACGTTTGTCAATTTGATGCAAGCTCAAAGTTTTTATTCAAATTTGAAAAAAAAAACAAATAATCTTGAGTTTCACAAGATCTTTTTTTCTATTTTATCGATAAAATTATGCGATTGTAAGATTAGGGCGACTATATGAAATGAAACTTTTTATTTGATAACATTTTGAAAACAAGTCCGCTAGTTGACGTAAATAAAAAAAAGAATTGCAAATCTATATAAAAAAAACTTTAAAATATGAGCAGTTAGCTTTGCAAAATAAGAAAGTTGTTTGAATTGAGAAAAAGATACCTTTTAAGATTTATTTTCAGGAAAATTTTAATGTCAACAATCATACTATATGCCCTGTAAATATGCCTCTATCTTAATTTTATTGGTGTTTTCACATTCACAACCAATAAATGGTAGAGATCGTATATTCAATTGTAGGCTATTCGTGAGCTGGGAACTTTCTTACAGCTTTGAGATATTACCGTTTTCTGGATTTTTCATATCCTGAACTTATCTATATTGATTTCCTTGACGCTTTCTGCTGGTGTCTTCATTACTATTGCAGTTGATAACAATATTAATATTATTGGTATTGTATGACAAATAAGAACTTCTATTTTACGCTTGAAGCCTTTGTTAGTTTATCTTAAAAAGACTGATATGATAATAAAACAGTTTTATTCTCGACAATTTAATTAAATTATATAATCAACTTTTGGAAATGTTCAAAAATTGCAACATTTTTCATTCTGTAAATTAGTATAATTGGAAACAATTGAGACAATTATTTACACAGAATCGCTTAAATAATTTATGAATTAATTAAGATAATGAAATATAAAACTTTTCTCTGATATTCAAATGCTAAAACAAAATAAAAAGTTTTCAATTCATTTAGAAAAGAAACAAAATCAGCTCAAAAAACAAACAGAGATTCGAATTTCACTGCAATTCAATCTTTTTATTCAAACAAAGCGAATGTGGGCTTGAATCATATTTGCAATGATATTAGTTTATATTTTAAAAAGTTTCAGTTCGAAATTGAAAAAATTAGAAAGATTTTTTCAAGTGAAGAAATGCATAAAAGAAGAACTTCCATAAGCTTTGCTTATTCAAAATATAATTGTGAATGTGAAGACACACGACTGAAGTATTTGCTACTATTTTAGGTCAAGCTTTGAACTAATGGTTCTAAAAGTTCATTAGTTTTTGATTTTTTAGAAAGTTTTTATCGAGTAAGAAATGAAACGTTCATTCATTTTGAATTCCTTACACAATTTTATTTTATTAAAATTTATTTAATTTGAAAAGAATCTGTTTCTCTATGAAGCGATAAATCAATAAATGTTCCAGAGCTTAAATCATAATTTGTTTTCACTTATTTCCTTCATTAATCTTATTAATTGCTTATTACATTTTTGTTTTCAAACAAATAATTATAAGAAAATAAAATTAACGATGAGTTAGAGTTGCTTGATGATTAAAAATTGTATTTATTTAATTTTTACAAGTCATTTCTTAATAAAATGTTTGAATATATAAATACATCCGACTTTTGAAGTAAATAATCAGCAAAATAAGTTCCAGCGAAAAACCTCATATCTAGAACAGATGGCTTTATAAAAATCACTTTGATTTCTTTTGCTTTTAAAAAATTAAATTTAATTCTTTTTTTATAATTATGATCTCAATTTTCAATTCTCGCTACTTCATGAAATTGATTTCATTAATGAAATAGATTATTAATTTTATGCGCATATTATATTTTCACCTAAAAACATAAAATTTCTGCTTTTTCTCAGTTCAAATTTTGCACTTTGCCCTATTCTTACCAAAATCTGAATTTTTGGTAAGAAAATAACTTGACTTAGTATTAAAACAATTTTTTTAATAAAAATAAATTAAAATTTAAAATTTTAATGCTTATTGCAGATTATTCTCTTAGATTTTACTCATTTAAATGATCATATTATCGATTGTGATGAAAAATGACTCAAATGATCATTTTAATGAACCATTTAAGAAAGAGTCTATTTTTGTCAAGAATTTCTACTTTTACTTACTGGTCGTTTATTTATCTATTTATTTATTATTATTTTTTTACTTCACAAATAACGCACAGCGATGTTTATAAAGGGAGGAGAAAATTAAGAGTTGGTTATGGTCGGTTTGTGGCAAAACATTGCAATTTTTATTAAATAATAGCGATTTTCTATCCACTATTCGATCAATGTGTGTGTGTGTGTGTGTGATGAGTTTAAGCCAAACAGAAAGGAGTTAAAAAGATCAAAGCTTTATTTACTTTGCTTACCCAAAAAATTTATGTGAATTCTTTTGAGCTAATAAATGTAGAACAAACAATGAGTAACTCAATAGATAAACTTCTGTATAAAATTAGAAAACAAACTCGAATATCATTTATTACTCTATTATCTGTATACTCTGTATTTTAAATAAATATTTAAAAAACAAAATGAGCAAATGAGCTCGATTCTGTACACTCCTCTTTATGATGTTAATTCAAAAAATAAAAAATAAAAATAAATTACAGAAAAAATGATCTAGTCTATTTCACAATTAGTATATGGAGGTATAATCAAAAG
>NCKU01003651.1:0-14486 GCA_003675995.1 Dinothrombium tinctorium | reverse complement strand
ATGAATTAAAAAGTTGAATTTAAAGTTTAAGATATAAATTTAAATAGAAAATTTAAAACAGTGAAATTAAATATAAACAGTGACTCAATCGTATCGAGCATAGAGCAAACATATAACACTTCAATAGTAGGGTTCAAAGCTAAGCAGGAGCGTGAATTTTGCAAGTGACTAAATTTTTGATGTCCAAATATGTAAAAATTTTTCTTCCATTTAAACAATCCTTGATTCGAACCTTTCGTTTTAGGAGTCGGTTTCTAATGCAGCGATTGCGATCCACATGCTATAATTCGGCCAATGTGCTTATCTTCACTGGTGAAACTTAAATTTTATATTTAAATGTAATATTTTATCTTTTTAAACAATTTTTCGTTTATCGTTTCGCTTATGTAAAAATGATTATTGTAACGTTCGAGTTTTACTAAAAGCACAAACACTCAGAAGATTGTTAGAAGAGTTTATTAAATATACATTCGGTGAACATGAGAGAAGAAAAAAGGCGCTAAAATACATCATGTGATCGGTTTTTATACCAAATGATTATTTCGTCATTTGGTGAGAGAGAAAAAACAAAATTGTAGATAATATATGGGGTAATAATAATAAAGATTGTCAGTTATTAAAATTATTACGATTATTATAATAAAAAATATAAAAGATTAAATATAAGAGAAAAAATAAAATTAGGGCCCCTTAGGAGAAAAGGTGCATATTGTTTGAGAAAAAGTTAAGGATTCAGAAAAAGGCAATAAATATGTCATAAAGGATTTTTGAAGTTAATGAAAAAGTGAATGAAAAAGCTATTTTGGAATATATGTTAGTGCGAATTTTTATTCTCACACCTCACACCGTCTCATTTCCTCCTTTCTTAAAAGGCGGGACTCCTACGCATTATTTAAAATATAACTATATATGAGTGTTTAGATTAAATGAATTATATAAATAAAATAATTATTAATGTCGGGTAAGCATACTATATACGCCGATGTCGCTTCGAGCACGATCCAATTCTGTCTTGATTCGACAGAATTCCGCCGTGTTCTGTTTAAGAAGAGTAGAAGAATTATTGAGGGATTGAAGGATCTCCTCAGTCCCACTCAGAGGAGTAAGAACCATGTAGCTTGAATTTCCTGCGGACAACCACTGCTCTATGAAATTCACCTGGTAATCGATACACAACGAGATTCTTTCTCGGAAGGGTTGAAGGAGTCGAAGGGGCGACTTCTTCTATACTGTTGATTAACATATTCTCTGAATCTGCTTATATATCTTTGATACCTTACTCGTCGAAATCGATGACGAATTGTATTAAATGAATAAGATCTACTATCTACGAAAGCAAGATAGTGGCCGCCATGTGCAAAACTGCCGACAGCGCCACCTATTACCGCATACAAAGCGCGCGAGATTCAAAACAATTTGCAGCGAAATTGTTTATAGTCAGAACAGTTCAAAATACACACAGGTTATATGGGTGGAGGTCTCAGCTATGTAAGGGCGCTTAGAGTGTAGTTTTACCCACATATTGATGTATAAGATATCAAAATTTTAGTTGCTTATCGATGAAAAAGTATCATAATGAACATTTTAGTGAGAGTTTTTGCGAATAAATTCGTGGAATTATCTTTTAATAATAAAAATTTATTCTTTTAAAATTATCTCATCATATAAATTAATTCAACTAAAATCAAAATTCATAATGTGCTAAAGTTTAGGAGTGGAGTGTATCTGTTGTTGCCCTTTGCAAGTCTTGCTGTGAATATAGTTATACAAAGGCAGAGAGAATCTCACTGCCCTTTGAAACGCGTAGTTCAGAAAAAAGAGATTTTAGTGAAGTAGTCTTTGAGCACTAAAAGCAAACTAATCCTCAAATTGAAAAATGGTCTCGTTCAACAATGCATCTCTGGTATTGTTTGTACTTTCGGTTTGTTTTCGTTTCCCAAAACTCAATTCAAACGTGTTTCTGTCATAATGCATTCATTCACTTAAAACTGCTTTGGTGCGAAGAGGGAGATAGTCTTCGAAACGTAACCACTTTTACTTTATATCGAGTAAAATATTTTTTTATATAACGCCGATTTTTATGAGCTTTAATCCAGAGATCATTTAAGTGATATTTTAACAATGTAATAGTTTAAGTTTAGCATTGTATTTAACATTTTACGTCGGCACCTCTTCCTTAACTCAGCAAATTGAGTTAGAATGCGCTTAAATTTTTCATTTGTTCTAGTAATATTGCTTCAGTAGAGAGAAACTTTGCAAATCGATCAAGAATTCATTATAAATTAAGAAATAGGTTTATACACTCGAATATTCAATAATTGCTTACTTTCCACTTCAATTGAAAACTTTAAGCACACGGTAAAAGAAATCACACAAGACATCAAGGTGGCGTCAAAAAAGCACGATTTTTAGAGTGGTGTAATTAAATATAAATCAAAATACCAAGTTTTATATGAATAACGCTCTTCAAGTAGAGAAGAATCAAGCTCTGGAATCGAGGAAAGCAACGATCCTTAAAATAAAAAATACACAAAAATACATAATAATATACAATGTATCATACAAAGGCTCATTAAAATCTTTGTATTTTTCCAACCCTACTTATTACATTTATAGATTGCTATTGCTGCTTTACAATGAAATACATTCTTAAGGTGTTCAAGCAAAGCTTAAAATTTCAAGTTTGCAGCTACCATCGTGAATAAAAACTTAAATAAATTATAGAATAATAAAATTTTGCTAAATAATAAAGAAAAATTACTTCAAGATTATATTTTCTACTTGTACACCAACAAAGCATTTCATTTTCACAAGTAAAAAATTTGTTAATGATTGATTTAAAAATTTTGTTTTCCAACAGAATGAACGATTAAACTTTTTTGAGAGAATATGGCAAAAGATTTACAATGTCTCTCACTTAAAAATAGAACTCAAATGAAACAAAATCACTTTTCATACGAATATCATTTTTTCTCATTAATGACATTGTAAATTTATCAATGAAATTTGAAAAAATTAAAATTTGTAAAAATATGCGATTAATACGCCAATAATCATTCGAAAAGTGCTTTAAAATCTGCTTCATTTTTCTCTTTCGCTCAATTTCTGCTGCTACCGTATTAATAAATTTTAGAATTCCTAAGCAATGTTCCTTAAACCTTTTTATTTTTCGACATTTTTCTTAAAATTGCTTTTTATAATGTAAATTTTGTAAACTTTCTTTCTATCTGATTTTTTATAAATACAATGTGTAAAACGGCCAAATTAAAGTATTTTTTATTTATTAAATATGCATTTTAATAAGCTATAAATTTGAAGTTAATCAAAATAGCTTTGAAAAAACCAAACTTGATAAACATTTGTGAATTTGGTCACCTCTAGAATTAAAAACAAAAATTTTCGTCATAGACTTAAAAATAAAGTTCGAAAGTGAGTAGAATTTTGCTGATGCAAAAGTGAAATGGAGCATTTTATTTCGCATTTGACTCTTTGTTAGTACAAACTTTTGTAAGAGAAGCTCTGTAACCACTTGAATGGTTTCTTGTAAGAAAAAAAGAAAAAATCACACGCAATTTAATTTAAATTTTTAAGTTAAAATTTTAAAATATAAGCGAAAAACATTTTTCTATTGATTAAATTAAATCGACGCAAATATGAATAAAAATTTGCATCCAAACAATAGGCTTCATATGCAATGCATATTATGCATAAAAAAGTTTTTTGATAATGATCATAACTGACGAAATTTCAGAAAACAGCCTTGAAGCAATTTTCACGACAAGAAAACAATCGCATTGCTTTCACTTCACAATCATTTAACTTTAGCTTAAAAGATGATTAACGCCAAGAAAATTACGCCTTTGCTTATTTTGTTTCACTTTCTTGTTTTCGATCATGTTTATGCTCAGAATGGACCATGTCGAGGTTGTATTTGTCCACCGTTTTTTGAGCCAGTTCAGCCAATTCAGCGCTTGATTCCAGTTTTGGGACCAGCGCACCCTTCGCACCAGATCGATTTGTTAAGAAATCCAATGGTAAATAATGTTCCACTTTTAAATTTTATCATCTAAAATGTACCATTGCAGAACCCGAAATCTGATGTTGGCCAATCATGTAAGTATCACGATGATTGCTTTTCTGGTTGTTGCGTGGAAGATTCTCAAACGAAAGAAAGAAGCTGTCAATGGAAAGCGCAACCCAATGAAAGATGTTCACTTGGTAATATTAAGGGTGGATATCGAATCGATTATTGTGGGTGTGAAACGGGTACGCTTGTACTTTAGCTTTTTCGTTTATGAATTAAACGATCAATTGGTTTTACCAACTTTTTTATAGGGCACTGCTCCACAGACGGTTTTTGTCCACCATAAAATGAGTCGAGTGAGGAGTTTCTTTCTTCTTTACTCATGGTTTATAATCTTAAAATGCTTTGCTTAAAAAAGAAAAATAAAACTATTCATAAATGACAAATAAGTTGCTCATTATTTTACGTGAAACAAAATCGTTGTGAAAATCCGAATCTTAATTACTCATTAATCTCGAAAGAGACCTAATGAGGACAAACTAAATGTTGTCGAAACGTGGTCACATAGTGTGCTCAACAGTGGTTCCATTTATACTTAAAAACTGTAAGTGCCTGGCATCGATTTTTCTCATTTTTTTTCAATCCGCTAATGAAAAGATAAAAGCATATAAACTTTAAGCTTAACGATTAAAAATTATTTTGAAGAAAAAAAATTGACGCACAAAAAATTTAGCCGTTCGCTGTATTTTCTCGAGAATTCCTCATTACTCAAGAATAATTCAAAATTTTAACTAAACAATAAGAAATAAAAAAGCTTTTTTGTCGAATCATTCTGAACCCAATGTAAAAGCAATTAATTCAGTGCTTTCAATTGAAAGTGTAACAAATATTGATGTGTATAAATAGCTGCAAATGATTTAAGTGACCTAATCAGAAGTGAATTCAATATACATAATATCAGGTTATTAATATCTAGATCGCCGCTCTTATTTTTTTACCCGCTTAAAACATTGAGTAGACAACGTGCAATCAAATAAATGAGTTATCATGTGAAGAAATAAACGAAACTTAAAAATCAATTCGTAACTCTTTACTACTTGTTTAAAAATTATTTTAAATATTTTCACAAATCGATTTAATTTTTTTTCACAAATTATAAGTTAAAAATCAAAATGGATTTCACAACTAATATAATTGAATCAAAAGCCGATAACTTTTAATAACTAGGAAAAGACGGTGTAAGCGGCCTCAAAACAAACGCTGAATAATTTCTTTAATGTGTGTCATATTCTTTGTGTAAAATAAACAATTTTTACTACCATTAGGATTTGAATATTTCCGATATTTGTTTTTATTAAGTAAGTTTCCGACATATTTATCTACCACAATTATAACAATTACGTGTTAAAAATCATGTAATTGCGAATTTTTTTTTATTTATATGAAATGCGACGAAGAGAGCATTCGCTTTTTGAAGCAAAAACGATAGTGAAAATAGTGATAATTTGTGAAATCGTCGGTTCATCGACATAATAAAACAATATAAACATCAATAAATTGTTTATCGATATAAACGATTTCTTAAACAGTGCGAAATCAAATATCGACTTTGATTTTGTTGTTGAAACCTATTACGAATGAAATTGACTGTCAAAACGCTAGCATCTCAAATTTTGTAACGTGATCGTGTCATGATTTTAATTTGGCACATAAAACACGCCTTTTGTCACGCAATAAAAAGATCACACATAAATATATGGAATCTCAGTCTATAAATATATCAAATATGCTGAAATTCAAGTTTGGCGTTTCATATTCTTGTATGCTGACTGTTCGATAAACGTACATTCGCAAAACTGAAGTTTGTTACGGATTTTACCGTCTAAACGATGAAGTTCTATAAAAAATTTTCTTTGACTTCATTCATTTGCTTTATTTGGTTGGTCAAATGTGTGCAGTTCAACAGAAGCCAAAGAGTTAAGCTTTTGCAGCCTGGTGAACCAGGAATCGAGCAAAAGATGTATTTCGACTCACCATACACGCCAAAGGTAAGAAGTTCTTTCTGTGTATGACTAAAATTAAAAATCAAACTAAACTCATAAAAAACATTGTCATTTGAAGATATAATTTTAAAATTTAGGTGAATTTAAGCGACAATTTAGGATGTATGTCGAGTCAAGAATGCGCATCCGGATGCTGTGTTATGTTTCGCAAGCGCCATATATGCAAAAGTTTAGCGAAAACGAACGAACCATGCTCGAGTGGTCAAATTAAAGGTGGATTCTATCCGCGTAGCTGTCCTTGCGAGAATGAAAATGGTAAATACAAAAATCTGATTAATTTTAATATTTTTAATCGCAATTATTATTTTTTCGATTTATTATCTAGATGTATGCACGCGTGAAAAAAATAGACGAGATCGAAGTGGTCGTTACATTCAATTGTGTAAACGAATCGAAGAAATCAGCCCGAAAAGGAGTCGACAAGCAATGCTAATCTAAGAGCTCTTGTGTAACATTTTTAACGAGAAGTCATTTAACTTGAAACCAAAAAAAAGAAACGTGTTCGAGTGTTTTGAGTTGAATGATCTTTCATTTTACATTCATTTTAAATTTATAAATGATAAAAAAGAAGAGGCAAAAATATAAAATTATTACAAACATTTCGAACTGAGAACATTCGAGAGATTAAAAGTTGTTTTTACTTAAAATCGCAATTTTTCTTAAAAAGTGAATTGAGAAATTATTTTGAGGTAAAAAAATTATCGGTAAAAGCGCTGCATGTGCTGTCAAACATGATTAATTGCTGTTTACTCATGTTCATTGAAAAATTGAGCCTGTTACGACATTTAAATTCACGTAGTCGCTTTTTTCGTAAAATAAGAAGCGATCGTGCACGCAGACGCTTCAGCTGTTTTTTATGATAAAATGTCGTTATGATTGATTTTAGTAGATAAAAATTAAAACATAGAAATTGTTAGTTTTGGTGAAAGATTAAATGTTTGATCTTATGTATTTTGAATTTTATTCTTTATATCAAATGATAAAATCATTACATGCGAATGAAAAGCTTTGAGCATTTGAGAAATTACAGAGCAAAACTAAATTTGAAACATGAGCCCGCTTAAAGTATTTTAATTAATTTTATACTTACAATCACTAAAATTAATGAACTTTAATGAATTTTATAACTAGTTAAATAGATTTCACTTTTTTAAATAAAAATTGTACCAGAGACTCTTGAATGAGTTCATGCTGACTATCACTAAATCGGAAGTAAAGCAAATATTGAGTTTAAAATATTTTTATTGATTTAAACTTTCATTTTATTCGCTTTATTCGAATGATAAAATATTGCGAAAAATAAAATATTTCATTAGAGAAATTCAAACAAACTTCATTTTTACCGAGCTTTTAATTCCTTCGCTAAAGCTCAAGGTTTAAAAGCAGCAAAAAAACTTAAAAAGCAACAATAGGAAACTTTACGCATTAAACAATTACGTTCAAGCCACTCTATTGATATTTTGATATTTTGTGATTACCTTTTGATTGTATTCAAAATTTGTTTTTTTTCGTTGATACACAATACCATTCTTCAATACATAAAATATTCTCAAATAACCCGTGACTTGTTTCATAAACACGAGTGAATTTTTTAGCACGACACATTTTTTACAATGGCACGAAATAATCTAATATTGTTTAATTAACTTATGTAGGTTGCAAGCTCATTTTCAACAATTTTTAAACACTTGATTTGAATTGTAGCGAGTTTCAAGAGCTATTGTCTGCAAACGTGACTCAATTGAATTTTAAGAATTATGAGCTTAAGATGTTTTTAATATAAAATTAGTTCATCTCTAGAAATCGTGCAATTCCTACTCTTGCTGTGTATGACTAAAGTTTTGTAATAATATTTTATTCACTTATTTGAATTCATTTTATTTATCATCTCGTTTTCCGATTTCAGTTCCGTATAGCATATTTTACCTTTTCTGATCAGAAATCAAATCTGAAATTCAAAGTACCGGCAAACGAAACGAATTTATATAATGCTATGAATTGATACAAGCTTAGAATCGCACTAATGCAGCAAAAAATTTTTTATTGAGTTGAAAAATAAGTAAATCAAAGAAAGGTTGGGCGAAAAAAAAAATTGATAAAAGTATTCAGCGAAGAAATATTGAAATTCTAGGTTACACAAACAATCTAAACGTGCTTAAAAGTATGTCTCTACCCTCAGCTAAGTCTCTGTTTAACGAAGTTAAAAAGAGTTTCTCAATAACAAAAGTCTCCAGAGTCATTTGACTTTATTATCGCGTACTTGAAAAGTATTGATTTTATGAACCATTTGATATTTGCTAAATTGAATTATAATTTGCCTTATGTCGAAGAATTGTTTTTTGAATTTCTCATAATTAACAACATAGCTATTGTAAACTAACGATTAATGATTAGAAATTGAAAAACGTTCAAAAATTCATAAAAGTGAAACTTAACAAAAAATTTATCTTAACAAAAAATTTTTCGATTAGTTTCGTTTATTATTTCGTCAATGCTTAGCTTTAGACAATCAGCGATATTTGTCAATTGTTCTGTTGCGATGAAACAAATAATTGCTTTAGACATACTTTGAAACTTAGCTTTTATATAAAAAAGTTGTTCTTACTTTGTTGATCGCAATTTTTTTATTCAATGCTTTTATTTTTTGCAAAAAAATGAATGATAGCAATACTCATTTTGTTCACTACAATCGCCGCTACATAATACTTGTGCTTTTGGGTCTTTTTACGGCCACTAATTTCTATCAACATTATGAGTTTTCCGCAATCACAAATGTGGTGGCAAAATTTTACGAGATCGATAGAACCGACGTAAATTGGACTTCGCTTTTGTACAATATTGGCTCTGTCGTCATGTTCTACCCGATAATGAAATGCATTGAAAAATTTGGCTTTCAAGTGACGATGACTTTGGTCACGTTTTGCGAAGCACTAGGTACTTGCATAAAATGCCTCGCTTTGAGGCGCGGTTATTACGGTCTACTTTTATTTGGTCAAAGCTTTTCCGCATTTGTCACCATTTGTCAGCCTTCGCTATCTGCTTTATTCGGTGCGAATTGGTTTAAAAGTGAGCATGTGGCCGCTGTGATCGGCTTGAGTTCAGTTTTTCTCAATTTCGGTGCTGCATTCGCGTTCGTTACACCGACACTGTTCGCTCAACTTACAATTCGAAGTGAGATTAAAAATGGGTTAACAATCATATCAATTGTTTTGGCTCTAATAACAAGCGCAACGTTCGTGTTGACCGTATTGGTGGTGCGCGAAAAGCCCCCCACGCCTCCGAGTTTGGCCCAAAAGGTGAGGGAGCGTCAAGTTGGGGATCAATCATTTCTTCCTCTGTTAAAGAACATCAATTACATTCTGTTAACAATCATTTTTTCGATGATAATAACATTATCACAAACAACAGCCGTTATACTCAATCAATCGATTCTCGCCGTGTTTCCGAATGGCAATCGCATTATCACTATTGCTGGCATATTATCGCTGATACCAGGAATACCGAGTTCTTTGTTGACCGGATTCATTTGCAAACGATTCAGAAAGTATAAGCGATTGCTAATTATCTATTGTTTTCTGGTTTTCTTCTTTGTCTCATTGTATACATTTAGCTTATGGCTTAAGTGTGAATTATTAATTTACGTGTCAATATTTTTCGCCGGATTTTTCTTTTCCGGTGTTTACGTAATCTCAATGGATTTTGTCGTCGAAGTGACTTATCCTTATTCGGAAGGTGTAACAGTCAATTTAACCACACTTTTAGGCTGTATACCGAGTATTTTATGCTTGCCAATTATTTCTTCGCTGATCGAGAAACAAGGCGCGCCAACCGCTAATTTGGTACTGGTGCTCGTCGCGCTTATCAATTTAATTATTTCATTTTTTGTCACTGAAGATATGCGAAGATTGAATGCCAATATTAGTGAGCGCAAGATGCTGTTAAAAACAAATTCAAATACAAATACAAATATTTTAATTCCGTAATTTTATTTTTATTTTCATTTTTTATCTTTGATATTTCATGTCGTAAAATATTTTTATGCATAATAAAAGTTGTGTTTAAAATAGTTTGTGATGAAAATGAACAAAAAAAAGAACGAGAATAAAGAATGAAGACATTTACTTTAAATTGCTTGTCTATGAGTATTTTTCTTTAAAATTCGAGAATTTTATTCACAAAGAAAAACTTAACAATAGATGACGAAATCAAATATTCATATATTACAAAGGAAAAATTATGAGAAAAATTTTCGCAAAAATTTTGATCAAAGAGATAAGTAGACAGGGAGGCCCCTCGCCTGTTAAATTTGCAGCAACTCGATGCAGTAGTTGAAAAAAATCACTTCACTCGCCAGTCGAAAGAAAAAATTGAATTTTGCCATACATCATTTCACAACTTAAACGCTTCATATTTTTAGTGTTTCACTTTTTTTTAAAAGCCTTGAATGGAGAAAGAAAAATCAAAATGAGTAAAATTTTAAAAGCTTTATATTATCTTCGTAAAAGGAAAACAGCGTATCTAAACATATTTCCCGAAAATTACTTAATTCACAAATGCTCAGTAAATTGTAAGAAATTCCCGTAGCACTGAATCGTGGTGATGGCTCCAGAAATTGCGTGCTTCCAGCGAAACACATTGTCAAAAACAATTTAGAAGAATGAAAAAAATCAGCACCTCTGCGATTAAAACATCAAAATAATACTTTAATGATAATTGAATTCAGCATTTGCGCGTGCATTTAATTATAAGCGTGAAAAATTACCAAAGCCAACAACTGTAATTAAGATGAAAAAAAATGATTGACAAGAAAAGAAGATGAAAATCACTTTTGACCAGTGAAAAAAAATAAGAAACATTAAGTAGAATAGAATTAGTGTGTGTTAAACAATGAATATGAATTTGACAGCTTGTTATTTTCAACGTATAAACAAGATAAAAGCTTATCGATAATGTAAATTAGAAAAAAGTTTAGTTTTTGAAGCATTCGAAAAAAATAATTTTTACAAGTAGAAAAAGAAGAAACAGTGCTTCGGGTTAAAACCTTCAGAGCGAAAAAGGATTGCGTTTCTTTGATGATTGTGACGACAAATGACTATCTCCTCTTTCTATTCTGCCTCTTTCGAATTGTTCAAAACTTCTTCAAACAAAAATACGCATTCATACACTATTTGTGAAAGTAAACACAGTTCAAGTTTTTTTAAATGAATCATTTGCTCTGAGCAAGTGAAAAGTGCGCGTCTTTTATCTACTTTGTACGCGGCATAAAACTTGATACTTCATTCATCTCACACCATTTCGCTCCTATTCGTTATCAGGTATAAAATTTTTTAGCAAATATAGTTGAAAATTAAAAAAAAACAAGATCGGGTGTTCCGATTTTCTATGATTCTTATAACAAATACTTTCTAAACAGTTTTATATTAGTGTTCAGTGTGAGTATTTCATTCAGTTGAAAAGCGTGTGCTGTTGCTTTAACACGTGCTCATTTACTATGTGTTTTAACTAGTACCTAACGAGAAATCATGAAAAGTTCTGTGATTATTTCGTCGTTTATCTTTTGCATCTGCATTGTGTGCACCTTTTCGGCCGATAAAGTGAGCAAAGCTAGAAAAGGATACGCGAAGACGATAACCCGCAAATCGAAAGACGAAAAAGACGTTGATTTCTATCAAAATTGGAGTATTTTCAAACAGTTTGACATCGATTGGAGCAACGAAGACTACTTGCAGCAAGCGATCGACGAAACACCGAGAAAGGTATTTTCTACAATTAATAAATAATAATTATCTCATTCTCTTTTAAACTTTAAGACTTTAAGAACTCGGAATTACTCACAAAAGTTTCCATCTTTTGAGGAAGTGCTTTGTTTCTTCTAATATTTAGCATTCTAACAAGCGCTCGCTTGCTATAACCTGAATATATTTTTTGCTCATTTACAATATTGTGCATGGTAGCTGCAGTCTTGTATTCAAAACTTTACTAAAAAGTCGTTTCTACTTTTGAAATAAAAAAATTTCATGACACAAATGCATCTCAAGCTTTAAAAAAAAAGTTTTTGCATTAACATTTTTTTCTTGCGATTTTTAGTAAATTTGAATCTGATTACAGGTAGACAGAAATATCGGACAAATGTGCTCGTTTAGCAGTGATTGTAAAAGTGGCTGTTGCTTGTTAAATAGATCGACTAAAATTCGTAGCTGTCAGCCGAAGGCGAAAGCTGGTGAACGATGTAGCGGCGCACAAGTGAAAATGGACGTCTATGTAGACGCGTGTCCGTGTCTTTCTGGTCTCGGTGAGTAACCTAAAGTCTCTCATCGTCGACATAGGAGTTCATCATTTTCTTTTCTCTTTAAAACAGATGTTTGTCCAAGTTCTTCCGGAATTTGTTCTCGCTAAATTATTTGACATTGCTCTCATCTTTTCTTTTTTTTTAATTTTAAAGCATAATATTGTCCTTTTGTTTGTAAATATAGCAAGCTTAAAATCTTCTCAAATATTTGTAACTTTTAACTTCATTTATCAATAAAGCTAAGTTACAGTTTTTTTTATTGTGGAATTGAGTGTTAAGATTGAATTTTTCATCATTTTTATATAGAAAATTTTACTGATTAACTTTCTGTAGCTTTTGATAGATTTATAAAATAATGTTTTTTAAATTTTTTTACCTGAAAATCTAAAAATCTTAAGTAAAATCCCTTGGAATTTTTTTTGCAATTTTTTTCAGTTATTGCATTCCTTATAATAAGCAAAGATTAAAACAATGAAAATGAATTTTTTACATGGTGCTGTTTTAATTGCATCGCAGAAATAATTGAGTGAAATTATAAAACGTAAACGAAAATTGTGGGGAAGTAAACAGCTTTTAACCATCTTTTCTAAACTTGGTGTCAGCATTTTTTACTTTGATCATGAGATTCGCTTATTTTTTTTGTAAAAATTTCATCATATTGCTTGTCTAAGTGTTGAATCTTAATTGAACAGACTCTCAGGTAACAAATTATCTCTGGCTTTTAAGATTTCTTGAAAGATAGGTTCGAATTTTTGCCTTTAAAATTTTTTTAGATTGTCTCGATGACCAAAAATATTTTTCACAGACAAATTTAGTTGAAAATTAAACCGAAAGAAGTGCATATGATAATCAACATAGAATAGAGGGCTTAAATGTTTTATAGTTGTTATGAAAAAAAAACAAAATTTATGCACTCTAACGAAGAGTTTATTTTTTGAAATGATTTCTTTGTTCAGTTCATTCGTTTCGCAAAGAAAAAATTTCATTGAAATGGTTCCTTTGCAGGAAGTGAAATAAATTCGTGCTTATTTTCATTGTTATTCTGAGATCGTTCTGATCTCGCATCAAGCTTTGAACAGCAAATCTTTCCATGTGCTGCCGTGATTAATGACACGAGCATTTAGTGTTGGTAAAGGTGTCTCGCTTACTTCTCATGGCAAATGATTTTTATTTCTTCAAATAGCCTTGTAATCAAAACAAGGCTCATGCTTTCAATGCGTAATAACACTTGTAAATTAAATTTTAATTGCTTACAAGATGGACGAAGTTTTATTGATTAAGTTTTGTCCATTTTGATTTTTATCGTCTAATTAATTTGCGAATTTTCAAATCTAAACACTTAAATATTAAAAATATCTTTTACAGTATAAGTAAAATTAAAAGAAAAACGAAAAAATTGAATAAAAAGAAACAAAAAATTTCATTGAGATATACAAACAAAGACATTGAGAAATAGAACATAACAATTGAGAAACATGAATTAAGGTGATAAAAATAAAAATATTCGTTCAATTTGATCGCTTTACACTTTATCAGAAATTTTAAAATACAACATAAACGAGTGAAAAAGATTGAATTTTCCTTGTAAACAATGATGTTTAAGGCAATTAAGTTAAACATTAACTAAATCATTTTGAAAGTTTCATTGACATATTTCCGTTTAAGACGGAAAATTCGAGCTATCAATGAGTGAACATCAAAGTCATTAAGCTCCTACTTGTGTGTAATAATCAACAACAACCACTAAATTATGAGATTTTATTTCATTTTTGTCTTTTCTCTTCGAGGTCGAACACACGATTTCGACTTCTTGTTACAATATTTTCCTACTACATTCATTTGGCATCACAATTTTCACTGTAATTGTGCTATTAAATACTCTTCTGGCTAATTCTTTATTTTACTTTTCATTTTAAAAAAATGAATACTTTTGAAGTTATAAGACAAAATTTGTGATACAAATACAGTCAGACCTTTTTAAAGTAAACTCCCACAAAGTAAAAACCTGTGAAAAATTAAAAAATTTAATAATCCCAATGTTGGGGATAGAAAAATAATGGTTGCTAAAGTAAAACTCTCTTTTGTAAATTTTTACTTGTTTTCAATATCA
>NCKU01003650.1:0-14487 GCA_003675995.1 Dinothrombium tinctorium | reverse complement strand
CATATTCTTCATGATGCTAAAATACTACGTTTGTGTCTGATTTTTATTTAAGATTACTCATTTCGACGATTTCGTTTTTAAGCTTGATTATTTGCTTTCTTGTGATTTTTTAAACAAATTTTCTCACACATACAAGTGAAAAGCCAATACAACGCGAAAATATGAATTAATTTCATTTCCGCAAATGAAATTTATTTTTTGTAATATCTGAACACTATTACATTAAACTAAAAAATATTTAATTAAAACACCTTTTTAAAATCACGTTTTAGTGAGAATAAATGGAAATTTGCTTGTGGCTTAAAGTAAACAATTAACTAAACATGAATTGAGTGAATTTGAATTAATTTTAATAACATGAAAGCATTGAGAATGTGTTCATTGTTTATGGTTAAATCATTTTGCAAAAGTATTAAATGTTTTTGCAAACAAACACATGTGCTCCTCCCAGAGTTAAATGAATCTGCAAAAGTAGTAAATGAATGCAATTTGACTGTATTTGGTTATTATTTTTTATAAATGTTTTTGCAAATGTTTTGGTGAATTTCCTTAATAGAAATATCGATCATAGTTGAAATAATTTTTTTGAAATAATTTATTTGTCTAATATGATAGTGAAGTTTGACAATTTTTCAGCATGAAACGCAGGAAGATTCTAAGTTTACATGACAAGAGCGAAGAAACAGATAATTTCATTTTATTGTTGTACCTGACTCTTAAAATTATGCAATATTAGAAAATTATAAGCGAGTAGATTCACCCAGAAATGAGTCAACAAATAAAAAAATTGCAAAAATCAAAATTTGAATATTTTAATCCTTTTTTTTGTCCTCCGAGTTATTTTTAATTGCTTATAAATTATCTCTAAATACTCCATTAATATGATGCACTTGCGATTTATTAGTTTTTATTTTATTTTAAGCACAAACATTAAAAAAATTGAAAATTTCTTAGGCGCTGTGGGACACTCAGTTTTCATTTTTATTAATTTAAATTCTAAAATGATTGCACATGCAAAAAAGTTTTATGTTCGTCAATTTGAGTCTGAATTTTAAAATATGAATCAAGAGGGAATATTTGCAAGAACCAAAAGCTATTTTCGCTCATTAGGCCGTAGTGATTGAAAATGATTTTTATGTTTTGTTCCTTGTGGTATTCATATTCAAAAATATCTTTTATGAATATGTTTTCTTTGAGTCAACAAATGAAAGCTAAACAAGATTTGATGATAAAATAAATTTCACAGTCTAAAGTCAAGAAGAAAATTTGACTTAAACTTTTCGATAAACACAAATACACTTTCGGAAATAATAACATGGAAATTAACAAACATAAAACACAAAATTTGCATGAAGCGATGATGTTTAATCTTAATTAAATTTAACAGCGTTCAACTTGTTATTAAGAATTGAATAGTTTTCTATGAGTTATCTTTAAGTATCGATACGACACTAATTTTTAATTTTAAAAAAACTTGATGTAGCAACATTATTATTTTCGAGAGTGTGTCAATAATTTTTAATGACCATTTTCTTCACACGTTCAACATCACCAAAACTATCGCTGCATTCATAATATTAGTAATTGTATAATAGTTAACTAAAAAGTTAATTAACTTCATTTAAAACTCGTTTATTTAAACATTAAATAAATAAAAAGTGTGGATAAAGTAGGCGACTTTTGATCATTACTTTATTAAGCTTAAAAAGTTACCAAACTCAATTCCACGATTACATTTATGTAAATTTTAAAAAATTAATTTTTGGGTTTCAATTTTAGTGCCAAAACAAACTTTGTCTCAATCTTGGCTCGCAAATGACCTAAAAATCACTTTTCTCAAAATATATCTTCTTACATTTGTTTAAAAAAGAATTAAAAAATAGTTTATCTAAGTATTACAAGGACTGAGACATCTAAAATGAGAATTAATTATTTCATCAAAAGTAAATAAGTCAAGTGCTCTGAGTTTAATTTTAATCAATGATTAAATATGGAGGTTGAATTCTGCTGAGTCCGTAGTGCGTTTTTTGATATTTAGTTTGTGTCACCATTTCACTTCGCAAATCTGATTATAATTCCATATTACAATCATCCAAATGACGAGATTAGTCGTAGCAGAATTTTTTCCAAAAAAAAGACAAATTAGATAAACCGATTAAGAAGCATGACCATAGTTTTCTTTTCTAGTGTGTAAATGTATTGTAAGCAGTAGAACATTTTAAAAATAAAATTTTACTGAAAAATTAGTTTTACGTCTTAAAATCCTTTTAAGCAAGCTCTTTGCGCTTTCTTCATTTATAATTTAGCTACTGCTTATTGCTTCTTAAATATTGATCCGAAAATTTTTATTTTGTTCAAAAAAAGTGATTTTACTTCGAATTTATGATTAGAAAACTGAGTTTTAATTCGCCTTCATTCATCAGCATTCGCGTTTACATCTAATTATTTCGTTTTCACTTACGTTTTATGCAAATAAATAATGAATGAAAAAAATTATTTTTAAACATTTTGAATGCACGCAGAATGTAAAAGCAGCGATAATCCGTTTAATCTTCTCACTGTTTGCTTGAAAATTAATTTATTTCCAAGCAGAGCAAAAATTTGATTCTTTGTGAATCATATTTCGATGTTTTCATACATAATTCCTATGAAAATTCGTGAATTTTAATAACTTTATTTGCATAATAATTATTTGTGTTTTAAAAAGAGGAAAAATAGGAACAAACGCAAATAATGGAAAACTTTTAAAACTTTGTGAATACTTTTGAATACAAAAGAGTTCGATAGTTGATTTTGTAAATAATTAATATACAGTGGTGGCAAAATAGTTTCTAATCATCTGGTTTATTTTCATATCAATGTGTGGATAAGATAAGCCGCTTTTGGCAATCACTGTATATAGTAAAATAAGATATGGTTTGCAATGCTTTGCTTTTTCATTTTCGAAATTAATAGTTGTACGAATGAAAACATCGATCGACGCCAAAATTAACCCATGCCACGATTTTTACCATTTTGCGTGTGGAAGCTGGTTGAAGAGTAATGAGTTGCCGTTGGACAAAACACGCTGGTCACCAATGGACGTACTCGATTCAAGTGTTAAACAAAGGCTAAAAGGTATGAATTTTTTGATTTTACCATAGCGAAATCTAAGCGCAAAAGCATGTTAATTATGGAAAATGAGTTTCGCAAAAAAGTTCGACTCAGTGTCAAATGACAGACAGCGAAAAAATTTAGCATTTAATTGCATCAGACGCGAAATTTGTAATATGAGATGAAAATTTGCTCATTTTCATTCTCTTCGCCTTCTCTCTCTTGAAACAATAGTTTTATTCGAGAATCGAAGCAAAGCAAGGCAAGTGATGCCTAAATACGAGAAAATTGCTCTGAAATTATACGATGATTGCTTGCACCAAGATAGCACTGAGATGTAAGTGATTCGATTGTGTATATAAAAAGTATATGCAAAGCTGCGAAAGTGTTGTGAACCGTGATATAGGCAGAAAAACAATGGAAGCAATGTTGCGTTGATGCGTTTGCTGAAGAAAATCGGCGGATGGCCTATGATACAGAGCCGATGGAACTTTAATTTCGTTTTGGAACGCGTGTACGGATACATTCGCAGCACTTTTGGTCTGAATTGGATTTTCGGCGTTTACATGTACACCGAAGCAGACGGCAACGCTTTGCGCACCATTCTCTACGTAATTTTAGTTTTTTGTGCATTTTTGTGATTGATTAACAAAAAATATTTCGTTGAAATTTAGCTCGACGCACCGTCATTCGTTGTCGAAAGAAAATTGCTTTACTCGCCTTTAACCGACAACAAACGCTTAGACTCGCTGAATGCGTATAAAAGCTATATCCGATCGGTTGCACTGCTTTTGAACGAAGACACGTCGCTGACAATAAAGCAGTTGAATGCGGATATCGAGGCGATGATCGAATTTGAAGCATCTTTGATGAATATAGCGAGCGACGAAAACAGCAAAAATACGCGAGCAATTCAGATCAAAGATTTGAACCGCCGATATCCGAAAGTATGTACTGAACTATTAAACACTTGGATGTAAAGTTTAATTAGCGTGAAAGGCGAGTGATTAGAAATCGGAGCTCAAATAGTAAGGCGATGATCTAGCTTAATCGTGAATTTATTGTCCAATACTCGCGCCTTGTAAAGCGATACGATTGAAGAACACGAATTGAACCTAGATCACTGCACTTAATTAAACAAAACAACAAAAATTAATTACAGATTCGATGGTACAGCATTTTAAGGGAAATGGTCGCGATAACGAATATTTCGCTTTCGCCTGAAACCGAAATTCTGGTTAATGACGACGTCTATTACAGTAAATTAGGCAAAGTTTTACTTTCGACTCCGAAACGGTAAGCAAAGTGAACGAAGAAATCGAAATAAGCGGCCACTTTCGGCAAATGCAAATTACAATCATTTTTTGGCTTAAAGGGTATTCGGAAATTACATCGCTTGGCGGTTAATCGAGTATTTTGGCAAATATAGTAGCGAATCGTTGCGTAATTGTCGTTTTCAATTCGAAAAGATCACCTCCGGTCTAAAAGGTATCTCCAATCGGTGGGAATTTTGCTTCGATTTACTTGCCTCTAAATTGCCTCATTTAATCGGCCGTTTGTATGTCGACAATTATTTCAACGAAATGGCAAAGAAAGACGTGCAGAATTTGGTATTCGAGATTAAGAAACAATTACGACTGAAGATCGCAAACAGTGTTTGGATTGACGAGAAGACGCGCTTTCAAGCGTTGAGCAAAGTTAGTTTAATGATTACTTCAAACAAAGCGTAGCTAAATTATGATTTCTCTATTCAAACAAACGAAAACTCGCAGTTGCATCAGATGCTGGCTGTTGTCGGCTATCAATCGTGGATAAAAAACGATACTCAATTAGAAGCGTATTACTTCGAATTGGACCAAATTCGATCGTCGAACTTCTTAGACGCCGTACTCGAAATGGATCGCGCGAATACATTACGCGAATTTCGCAAATTACAGCAGTTGAGTGCGAGGGAAACAAAGTAATGTTTGATTCACAAGAAAAAGAGCTAAACACAGTTTCTCTTTAAAAGGGATATAATGTCGGCTACTGAAGTGAACGCGTACCATTACTTGCAACGTAATCTCATTGGTAACACTTGCATCTATAATTTATGTTGCTTAATTTAAAGTAATAGCGTCAATTCGTTTTCATTTCTACAGTATTTCCAGCCGCTCTGTTGCAGACGCCTTTGTACACCTTTGGCTTACCTTCGAGTCTGAACTTCGGTGCGATCGGCTCGATCATCGGCCACGAACTGTTGCACGCCTTCGACCGCGTCGGTAGGATTCAAAACGAGTATCCATTGCTTGAATTTTCACCGTTCAACGATTACAGGCAAGCAGTACGACAGTTACGGCAATTACAAAGACTGGTGGACAAACGCGACTTCGGAAATTTACCAAAATAAATCCGATTGCTTTGCACAGCATTATTCGCGCTTTATTGATCCTAAGAGTTTACTTCGCATCGATGGCCAATTGACTAAAGAGGAGAATATCGGTGATGCTGTCGGTATTCAATTAGCTTTTGAAGCGTTTAAAAGTTTTATGGATACTCAAGAGCAACCACTGCTACTCGAGGGGCTTGAATACACGGCGGAACAATTGTTTTTTATTTCATTTGCACAGGTAAGTGTTTGCAAGCTTGAACCCGTCTGCGAACATTTTTTTATCAAGATGTGGTGCATAAACGAAACGCGCGAATCAAAGCGAAACACAATCATGTACGGCCCTCATAGTCCTGAATATTTTCGAGTGATTGGTTCAGTGGCCAATTTTAACGCTTTCGCAAACGCATTTAACTGCAAAAATGGCTCTGCGATGTATTCAGAAAGCAAATGTTCACTCTGGTAGGATTCATTTTGTAAACCAACATTTTTTTCAATGTTACTGTTTCAATTTTATTTATTATGCCTAACAGTAAATAGTAAATAATTCATTTTCGAAAAGATTAAGAAATAAGTCGATGTTCGAAAAAAACAATGAAAAAGTAATAAAGAAGCGAAATTTTGAATTACTAAATTATCACAAATTGAGGATAAATTTAAATCTTAGCTTTCACATGAAATCTAAGCATAACTCGATCACTTTCTACTTTTATTTGTTTTGAAACTCTTGATAATTTTAATTAATGAAGCAAATTGGTATTTTAATTAGTTAATTTGGAATCAAAACTGAACAGTTTGATCATATTCAATATTATAATTAATATCGTTTTCAAACATTAAAATGAGGCTGAAATTGTATCAAAATGACAAAGAATTCGAATGAATTTAATTTTCTAAAAATTTGAAAAAAATTTAAATGCAAGCTTTACAATTTAAAATGAGCTTGAAAATAAACTGAAAAGCAAAAAGCAACACGAAGTAACGAGAGAAGAAAGATTTATGTAGTTTGAAGTGCTGTTCGCTCGTAGTCAAAGTGATAGTAAAACAGAAGTTGCGTTCATATTTCAGTCGCAAAAGCATCGTACGTAGTTCAGTTAACTTATATTCAAACTATTTGCTTTGTGTAAGGCTTCATCTTTTAGCAAAGTTTTCAGCGCATTTTATCATTAAAAAAAGAGTTTTCGCACTTTGAAAAAAAAAGATCGCAAAAGAATGCATTTCAATCGAGTAAATTTGATGAAGAAAAACTGGCGTTTCGCTTCATAAGACGAATCAACTTTTTTGCCATTTTTTTTTTATTGATTAATGATAGAAAAGTGAAAAGAAGCGAATAGCGTCGAAAACACTCGCACGCAACGAATCTGCTTTAAGTACATTTTAAAAATGCTCGACTAAAAGTTTTGCCGTATTTCAAAATTTACAACTTTCTCGAACAAAAAGCTTCGCGAACAGAAAAATCAACAGCGTATTGAATTATAGTTCGGCACAAAACGGTGAGCCCACTTTTGCGCTAAGAATGCAAATCATCACTCGTTTCGCTTTTTCTCGAAAATCTAATATAATTTGAAAAATGAAAGCGACGATTTTTTCAATGTTACATTTTACAAAAAAATTAATATTCGCATAAAAGCCGAGCAGAACACAAATGGAAAACGCATTTATTTATTAAGCAAAAAAAAAAAAAAAAACTTGAAAACGCTCACATTTTCGACACTCCGAAACACGTGTTTGCTTCACTTGCAATGTGTTGCTTTCATTTTTTTTAAACGAGTAAAAAGTTTTAAAATTATTACTCGAACATACTTTAGTGCATAATTCAACTGCCAGCCTTATTTACTCAATCACTAAATGTCGCGTATTTAAACCTTTTGAATACTGCAACTCGCTCACTTCTCTGCGATGTTCTTCTACTTCGGTGCTTGCAATTCGAACTTTTCTACATTTGTTGCATTCTGCATTCTCTTCTGCCCTTTCGAGACTTTCGCCTCTCACGGTAAGTCGAGTCGAAACACTTGGGATCTATCCATCCTTTTCCATCATTCATTCAATTTATTCTCCCTTTTTGCTAAAATGTTAAATGTCAATGTGATGTGTGTTTCGTTTAAAGCAGCGAACAATATAGTGTTCAAGCGTTTAAAAGAAAGGCAGCCGCAGTTCGCAAGTAGGTCTTTCTTTCCTCTAACGAATGACGACTCAATTCATATTCCAAAGCTGACCCGTACAATCAAATTCAGAGAGGAATATGTCCCGAAATTGAGACCGAAGAGGATGATTTGCTCACATTCGATTTGATAAGAAAATTTAAGTTAGACGCAAATGGTTCGGACCAATCTGGTGTGCAAGTGGCAAACGGTTCCGATAGAACGCAAACGGCGTACAGACTCTCGCCGAGAGCGCAACTGATCGCGAAAACAAAGTAAAGCGAATTAATTTATTTAGATTTTAGCTAATTTCAACAATTCAAACAGAAATGTGTTTCCACTCGGATTGCCGAAACAATATTCGTTCGTTTGCTCCTTTCGCAAACGCCCGTCGAAAGAACACAAATGGTCATTGATCAAAATAAGTGATCATTTGAACCACCCTCAGTTTGAGATCAAATTTGTGCCTCAACAAAAACGATTGGAACTGTGCACAGTCGATGGCGAACAAAGACCGCAAATTTCACACTTCGCTCACATTAATTGCGAAGACGGTGAATGGCACAAAGTACATTTCGGTGTGTTCACTGACCGCATCACTTTCTATCACAATTGTCAACCACACAGTACAGTGATGATTGGTGCCAGAGGGCCTATAAAGCTTGATGGCGATGTTATAATCGCCAAATTTGACGATGATTCGACCACTGTTCCTGTAAATAATGAAATGTTTTGCTGAGCGCTCTTACATTGACGTTATTACAACAGATTGATCTTCAGTGGATGGTTATGAGTTGTGAACCACATGCAGTTGAAAGAGAAACCTGCAGCGAATTTCCGGTAAACTGTTAATAAATTAGTCGTGATTTTTAAAGAAACAATTTTCAAGCCTCGACGTGTCGAACCTCAAGAAGAATGTCCAATTTGTCCCCCAGGACCTCCTGGTTACAATGGAACAGATGGCCTTCCCGGAACCAGAGGATCACCAGGACCTATGGGTTTAAGAGGCCCAGTTGGACCACCAGGTTCAATGGGTGCGAAAGGCGAAATAGGGCAACCAGGATATCCAGTAATTAAGTTTGAATTTTGTGATTTATACTAAAATAATATTAAGGGAATACCAGGGCAACCTGGACAAAGAGGTGTTCCTGGTCCTATAGGACCTCCAGGTCCACCAGGTCCAAAAGGAGAGCCTGGATTTAATGGAGGCAATGTTGAACCTGTAAGTTAATTTTCTTTTCAGTTTCTAATACATTTTCAGGGACAAAAAGGTGAGAAGGGTGATATTGGAAAACCAGGATCTCCTGGTTTACCGGGACCACCTGGACCAAAAGGCGAAATAGGTCGTATTGTGAGTCTTGAATAGAAAATTGTGCAATAAATTGACTAAAGAATCAAAGGGGCCACCAGGACCTCAAGGAAGAGAAGGTTTACCAGGAGAAAAAGGTGAGCCGGGAAGACCTGGACAAGGAATACGTGGAATTCCTGGCCCGCCAGGCGAAAAAGGTCTTAAAGGAGATATAGGACCACCTGGAGAAGATGGATCCCCAGGTTTACCGGTGAGAAATTTCCATTGTAATTTTGATCGCGCTTAAAACTTTGACTTAGGGACCAATTGGCCCACCAGGAAACCCTGGATTACCAGGAACTAGAGGAAAACCAGGACCACCAGGGTCCCCAGGTTTGCAAGGACCACCAGGACCTCCTGGCCCGATGGTAAGTGAAATGAAAGCTTTTCTTTAAATTAAATATTTTAAATATAGGGAAGCGGGACATATCCTCCTGATATTTCTACTGTTGTAGGCCCACCTGGACCACCTGGACTGGTAGCTAGTTTACAAGATGAATATAGTAAACTTCTTGTTTATTTAAGCCCGGAAGTGACGGCCTTCCTGGTGATAAAGGATCTCCTGGTGCTCCAGGACCAATTGGTGCACCGGGACCAATGGGCCCACCAGGATATAAAGGCCAACAAGGAAACAGAGGTCATCCTGGGATGCCTGGTCAACCCGGACTTCCAGGCAGAAGTTTCTCTGAGGAAGAAGTTAGAGAAATTTGTGCCGTTGTTCTAAGAGGTATCAACCAATTAGCCTAAATTATTTCAAATATTTACATCTAATAGACCAAATTATGGAGCTTGCCCCCAAACTTCAGGGTCCTCCAGGCCCACCAGGAAAAAGTAAACCTGGAAGACCAGGACCTCCAGGTCCAATAGGACCTCCCGGAGAGCCGGGTCCACAAGGAATACCAGGAGAACGTGGATTCATGGGATTACCTGGCATACAAGGCACACCAGGACATCAAGGACCAAAAGGCGATCATGGGGAAAAGGGTGAAAGAGGACCAGAAGGTATTGGTATTGAAGGACCGCCGGGTTTACGAGGAGCACCGGGACCACCAGGACCGCCCGGTTTAGGGTTACCAGGCGCACCTGGCGAAAGAGGTTCGGAAGGAAGACACGGAATACCAGGACCGCGAGGCGAACCAGGACTACAAGGACCTCCTGGCTACTGCGAATGCAATTATTATGGCTATGAATTCGCGAACGCTATCGCTCAAATGCAAAGTAGCAATAAAGGTCCTCCCGCCGAAAAGGCTGGTTGAAGCTGCTAATTTTGTTAACAATTTATACAAAAGTTTGAAATTGTTGAGTAAATAATGAACAGTAAATGAAGCGAATCTCATGAAATAGACGGTGTGGGTACACTAATAGCAAAATCCATGTCTTCTTGAGCATCCAATTGTCTTTTGCTCGCTGTTGTTTGGAGGTGTTCGGCAACTTTTTCTTGTAATTGTTGAAATAAATTACGGCTTGTTTCGTTGCTTAGTTGGAGTGAAGAAAGCGTAGTCATGAGCGATTCTAACCGATGAGGAGGAAGATATGAGTAAACATGCCATAGCAATTTAATCAATTGATGCGAAACGTTGCTTTGCGGAAGAACTGTCAAAAAGAATTCGTCGAACACAACCGTACAAAAGTCTTCATTAGCGAATTCTTCACCCATTGGCACAAA
This sequence comes from Dinothrombium tinctorium, assembly GCA_003675995.1. Lineage (NCBI taxonomy): Eukaryota > Metazoa > Arthropoda > Arachnida > Trombidiformes > Trombidiidae > Dinothrombium > Dinothrombium tinctorium. The sequence goes on along the minus strand of NCKU01003650.1, from coordinate 3,871 downwards.
ATAGGCGACAAGATTGTGCATGAAAGGACCATCCAAAGCTCGATTATCATGAGAATTAGCCAATGTTCCTAGAACTCGCATTATACCTTGCTTGTCACGCGCTTTGCACACTTGAAACGTGTAATAAGTAGCCAAAGTAGCCGCAAGTCTATCTTCAGCAAGAAAATGTTCGTAAAGTTCGGGAACAGGCCCCGAGTGCTCGATTATCGTCAGTGCCGACTCTCTGTCATCTGGTGGTAGCTTTGCATTCACGCTTCGCACCTGATCGTCTACCACCAGAGACATTAATGTTGGAATGAATTTCGTAATTATTTCCGAATCCAATTTCGGCTCTCTGTACACTTGAGAGTTTAGAATATCCCAAGCGTGTAATCCTAAGTTCAACATTCGCAATATCAACACGAGGACTGAATTGCCTCTTGGAAGTGATTCGTTAGCCACTAAATGATTCATGATTTTTAATGCTGATGTCGCCAAAAAATTTACTGAATATGGATCACACAAAGTCACTGAGAGATCACCGAGGACTTGTTCTTGACCTTTGCGAACTCCTTCCAAAAATCCCTGAAGTTCTCGCGACCTTTTTATGTCGATGTTCTGTTCTCGTATGCAAGCATCTAAGCACCACGTGAACTTATGGCACGGATCCATCGCGGTAATATCCTGAACATCAGCGTCGTGAAGAGCCATCAACAGCTCAACACGCAAAGTGCAGTAATGCACATTCTTAGTCCGCAAAAAGAGTGTACGCAAAAACTGCAATGTTGTATCGTAAAGAAGCAAATTTTTGCCGATCATTTTAACTAATTCTTGAATAACAGGGTTTTGACGTCGTTGTCGCGGCGAAAGCGCAAAGAAATTGCTTCCAATATCGACTTGATTCAATAGTTGTTCTTTATCTTTTATGTATTGACTGAAAAGAGGCGAAACTTCGTCTCCGTACAAGCCTTGATGTTCCTGCCAAATTTGTCGCTTCACCGAAACATCACATTTTTGATATAAGCTCTTTTCCGAAACGATTTGCTTCAAATACTTGTCTTCGACGTGATCTAAATTCTTGAGAATTGCCATAACAACTGGTTGCAGTGATGGCACACGAATGACGGGAAAACTCTTAACGAGCAGCTCTTTCAATTTCGCTTCTTTTTGTGCCGCATTTTCGCCTTTTCCCAAATTCTCGATTTGAGTCAAAAGCTTCTCTTTCAATTCTTCAAGTACAGATACGTGGAATTGAAGTCTGCGAACGCCGTGCAGATCAAGAAGTGGAAGCATTACGTGCAGAGACGGCAGCAAGATGCCATTTTCGATTTGAAACTCTTCGATTGCTTTCAAAGGATCCGAGCAATTGGTCAGTGCTTCGCGCAAATATTCGCGTCCAGGAATTCCGACCTCTTCTAATCCGTTCATCGCTGCGTTTTGTTCTGCTCACAATTCAAGCGTTGCGATTGTGACGATAATCAAAATTCAGTTTTCAAGTTTGGTTCTCGGTCCAAAATGGCCGCTTCCAAGCAGCTGTCCAGTTTGAAATCGTTTTCGAAATGAATTCTAAACTGCTTCAAAAAGAGCGAAAAAGTGTTTCGAATGCAGAGTCATTTGAATTCAATTTGTTTGAAACGCGAATTCAAAAACGCGAAAACGCGAGTTTCTATGTTTCGCGAAAAGCAATCGAATGAAACGCGCGCATTTCAAACCAGAGTTTGTCATCGCGCTGATTAACGCGACGGGCGCAAGTCTGGCAGCCGTCTTTATTTGAAAAACGTTTTATCGACTTTATTGATTGTTGACCACAGTCGATGCAAAATTTCAACTAATCCTGATTAATACTACAAGAAGTCATACTTACCAGATTTTTTACACCGAAATTGATAATTAATGGTGTTGGTTTTCTTTTTGGCTCTATTACTTGCATCGCTACCACATTTCGGGCATGCAAGTGTCCTTAGGATTAATCCATAATTTTGAGCATAATTCAATGCTTTTTTCAAATGAATAGTCTTTGAATTTCACATTCATCCATTTGAGAGACTTCAAATTAGAGAACTTTTTATTGGCGATGCAGTGCTTGAGCATATTTCTGGTCATTGTTTCCATGTCTTCTTTGGGCCAAGCTTCGGGGGCCTCGGTTTCCTCCATTTGAAGCTTCACTTCTTCCAAAAGCTCCTCGTTCAGATCGCCGTTGACATCGATTGCGTTTACGTCCACATCGCCGAATAAGATGTCAAGAGAATGGTCTTCTCGTTGTCGTTTCTTCGCCCGTTTCACTTTTTTCGAATCCATCTTTTGCGTCGCCTCATTGTGACCGCTTGCGCGCGCTAATTCAAATATCCTAGTAATTTTTTACATAATAAGAATATTAAACTTTAAAAATGAAAAGATTGTATTTAAGAAATAATTCAAATTCAAATTCATTTCACTCTTCAACAAGAATTTAATCAAGTTCTGAATTATTGGTGTTTAAGTCTGCACCAATTATTAGTTGTGATGTAGAAAGATACTCTCCTAGATTCAAACTTATTTTATCAGATGGAAGACAAAGGTTCACCCAGAATACTTAGAAATAGCACTTATCTGTTAATGTAACAAATAATTTTTTTCATTTCTTGCATAAATTTTGATTTTTTTTACTGCATAAAAGTACTAAGTGTACTTATTAGCAAAAGTTCTAAAAATTTCAAAAGTATAATTTTTGCAGATTCGTCATCAGCAAATTTTTTCTGTTTATAAAAAAATTTCCAGCAATATAGAGTGAATGAACCTTATCCCCTGGATAACTACTAATCAATTTGGCAACAACAACAACAACAATTATTAAAGAGTTTAAGATATTAAATTTAAATAGAAGTTTTAAACAGTCGCTTTTGAGAGAAGCAGATTGGCTGAGTGGTGTAAGTGTAGAGCAAAGCATACCTCAGCAGCGTGGGTTCAAATCCAGAGAGAGAAAAATTTTGCCGGTATTTCAAAATTTTAATTATCATGAGTGCAAAAATTTTTCTTTTATTTGAATGAGCCTGGATTCGAACTCGCGCCCTTCTGGCCTGGATTCTCATGTAGCGATTGCGATCCACGCGCTGCAAAATGAGCCACTGTTCCTTTAGCTGTTCACTTTTATTTAAATTTTTGTTTTGAAGTTACATTAAGTTTATAGGACATTCAAAAAAAAAATTAAAAATTTTGTTGTGGTGATCGTCGCTGAAGAAAATTTGATTTTTACAAATTGTTGCGGAAATAAAAAATTTTTATTTCATTTAAAAGGTCTTGAAGCGGACATTACTTCCAGGTCCCCTTTCCCACACCCAAACCCGTCAATTTTTCGAAAAACCTCGTTTTTCACGAGAAAATCGATTTTTTATGATTTTAACCTATAAAAAATAAAAAAAAGAGYTTCATTTTTATGTCCATGTTGTTTATCTTAACCATGCGCATCAAATAACAAAAAACCGAAGTTTTTTATCAACGCGGACACCTAATGAAAATTAAATCCGCATTGCGAAATCATGCGGACGTAATTTTCTTAGCGTTTTAAAACAAATTTTTATGAAATTTTTGTATATAGCATCAAAATAACACTTTCTAAATTGTCGTTAGTATTTTAAGACTTTTGGTCCACCCATACGCCACTTTTAGCWATTTTTTTCGTTTCCAATGTATTTTACGTCGAATTTGCTTGAAATTGAGAATATAGCTTCTTTTCAACGATTTGTGATTCCACTTTTTTTCGCATAGATGCGTGCGCGTTTAGACCTAAAAAGAACCAAAACAAATTTTTTGTACAAAAAGAAAAATTCGTTTCAACAATGGTTGGCGAGTGAAATTTCACAAAAATCGATCTCTTTACTTCTTGTAAACTTGTTCAAACATCCGAATATCCTAA
>NCKU01003649.1:0-14490 GCA_003675995.1 Dinothrombium tinctorium | reverse complement strand
GGCTTTATTTTCTTAATTCACATCATAAATTAATAAACTACAGTTTTTGCACGAAAAGAGTTCAAAAAATTAAAATGAAGTTTCAATAGGTTTTTGCTTAGATGAGAACGTGCAGTTTTATTGTTTTACTTTAAATATTAGCATTAACTGATTTCGAATTTCGCCTTTCAATCTCAAGTTAAAAACATCTCAGTTTATTTGCGAAATGCGTATACCCCCAAAATACAGGTATTTCATTGATTTATGGCAACAAGGAAAAGGTGCAGAAAAGATTACAAAAGAGTTAAAACATCGATTTGATTTTGACGTGTCACGCCAAGCAATAGTGAAATTTATAAAGAAAATAAGAGCACATAACACGATTTCAGATTTACCTAATAGTGGAAGACCCAAAAAAGTAAGAAAATTATCAAATTTTGTTTATAAATACTAAATAAGAATTTTTATCTTCAAATATGACTCGTTTTTTATAAAGTTTTAAATGAAATATTAGTTTTTGTCGAAGGCTCTCGATTCGCATCAAGCACAGTGTTTTTCTGCATAATAATTGCTATTGCATTGGCGATAGTCGATTTGATCATTCTCTTGCTGCATTTAAAAAGGATGAAGTACAAAAATTTTCGAGTATAACTCCGTATGGTGACTTGTTGATTCGAGTGCCTTTGTGGCAAACGTGCATGAAACAAAATTTTTCAGTTTTTGTTTTGAAATTAAATATTTTTATGCGACAACAGAAGAAAATATAAATTTTGTTAAACAAGAGTTAACTCAAAGAAATTATATCACCACGAGGAAGTTATCTCAGCAAAAAATTTCAAAGTACTTAAAAATTTCACTCGGTAGCGTCAATTTTATTTCAAATATAATTTTAAAGTTGAACGCATATAAAAAGAGAAAAGTGCACAAATTGACAGAAAAAGCAAAAATTATTCGAAAAGAACTTTGTGAAAAGTTACTTTTAAGATTTAAAACTGAGAAATCAGTTAAAAAATCATTTTTACTGATGAATCGCTATTTTTCTTAAACGGTTAAGATAGAAATGGACATGATTACTATCATTCGGAAAGTTTTGATTTTATTCATTGAAAGAGGGTGATAAAAATCCTAATTTTGTCATGGTTTTCGGTGCAGTTTCATATAATAAAAAATTTCCACTTCTTTAAGAAAAAGGTGCCAAAAATAGCTCATACTATCAAGAGTAATTGATAACCCCCTTAATTGAAACTGCTGATGATTTTTATGGGTCTGGAAATTGGATATTGCTTCAAGATTCTGCACCCAGTCATGCTTCTAAAGCAACACAAAAATTTTTATCTGAAAGAATTGATCTGATTAATTCTAATGAGTGGCCTAGTTATTCACCAGATTTGAACATTATGGACTACCATGTTTGGAATGTCTTAAAAGACAATGTTTATGCAAGAAAATTTTCAACTTTGGATGAATTAAAAAATGTTATTATGGAGGAGTGGGAAAAATTAATCTTTGATGGCATAAACATAAGCATAAAAAGTTGGCAAAAAAGACTTCGAGCAGTTGTGATAAATAGAGGTGGACATATTAATATTAAATGATTTTATATTATTTTTGTTTATTTTTATTTTATTTTGAACAATAAAACTGCACGTTCTCATCTAAGCAAAAACCTATGGAAATTTCATTTTAATTTTTTGAACTCTTTTCGTGCAAAAACTGTAGTTTATTAATTTATGATGTGAATTAAGAAAATAAAGCCAAGCATTTGTTCTTAAATTTTGCAAAAGAAGCATCCGAATACAAATAAACGATCAAAAGTTATTGCATCTTAAAAAAGGGGCAACTTTCTTTCTGAACAGGTAGTACAGTGAAGTTAATAGAATAAAATTTGACTAAAAAAGTAAAACATTTGTAGTTTTATTAGATTTTTAGTAATTCTAGAATCGCTATTTCAATAGAATTCCTGTTTCGGTTTTACGTAGACATGAAACCACTTAGAAAGATCATTTTACTTGGTGCGTTTACAGACTTCAATGACATTTTAAAGACATTGGCCAGGCGTTTGAGAGAAAAACTTGTTGTTTTTAAAAGTGAACAGTCAGCAATTTTTTTAAAAGTTAATTTTAATATGTTCAAATTTTTATTATTGTAAGTGAACAAAGGATCAAATTTTTTTCTAAATTTAAAACTGAAATGACGCGAAAATTGCGCACTCCTGAAAATTAGGATGCCGGTTACAAGTCGCATTTTCACAATTATTCACTTCTTCTCGCTATTCATTGCGTTTGTGATTCATTTTCATTGCTTCTCCGAACTAATGAACAAACAAGAAAAGTTGTCGTTAGAGCAATATTCTCTCACTTGAGCGCAATCAGCAAAATTTAAAACTCAATCACTTAATAAATTCGGAAAGCGAAAATTCTTGTTAAATCACGTACAAATTCTTTCGGCGCATTGTTAGAAAAGTGCGAGGTTCTTCTTTCACAAAAGTTTTTTTTATGTCCTATTTGTGGCTAGTTAATCTAACAACTAAAACTTTCACGTCGATTATTTACGGAAAACTCACGCACGTTTTCACCACGTAGTAAAAATATTGAAGCTTCCTAAATTCTTTTTCGAGTATAATTTTTGTTCAGGTTTTGCTGCAAAATTATGATTTTCTTTGCTAATTTAAATAAGTACAAGACGAAAAGAGAATATTTAATTATATATCATCAAATCGCTAATCACGTTATCGTTAACTTGTATGAACTTAAATTACCTCATTTAAAAAAACCGACGAAATGAAAAAGGAAGAGTTTTGGAAAAAAATTTTTTTGCTTCTAAAATTAATGAAGCATTGAGAGACGAGATCTACGTCGACTGGTTTTCATTACACGTGATATTCTCAGCTTCTCATAAAGTTTGTTTCCATTTCAGCTCTTAGATCTTGAAATAAAACATTTACGAAGTCGTAGAAAACTTGGCAAATAAATAGCTTTTTTCTCTTGTCTAATTGCGCACTAATTAAGCCTCTTGTGTCCTAATATTGACTCTCAAAGTTGAGAATTAAGCGACAAAAAGCAAACTTATGTTTACCGCTTTACCGCTGATAATTAACTCATTTTACGTCAGTAAAATACTTGCAATTCTTTAATGAAAGACATTCATTCAAATTATGTGCAAATTAATATTTTCTCGGAATAAATGTAAATTATTCGATCGAGCAAGTAAAAAAAGATTTTTCCAAATTGTCTAACTGAATTTTGTTATTTTCAATAGGCCACCACAGTGTCTGATAAGCTGTGTTCATCAGATGCAAGACCGGAAGAGGAAACGAAGAGAGGTGAGAAAATGTTTCGCATGTAAAATATTATTTAAAAAATAAATTAAAAAAAGAGTTGCATTTGATCTTGAAAAAAGGATGTAAAAAAGCATGCGTATCAGCAAAACAAAAAAAAATTCAAATGAAGTCATCGGTTTTGAAAGGATGTATAAAAATACTTTTGACTATCGATTAATTTCGATTCTTGCAAATGGCACACAAATCGGAGAATGAGAACTTGAAAAATTTTAGGGAACACCTCTTCGCGCGCTACACGCCAAACGATTTTCGCTGTTCATTTGTAGTATTTACGAATCGTACGGCTGCGTTATTCGCTTTAAAACTACACGGCGATTATTCGCACATTTTTTAAAAAGATAATTAACTGGAAGTGTGTAAACATTTTGGAAAATCAGTGTAATTTATTATTTTTTTGAGAGATTTGAGGAAACGTTTTTATTTTTTATTTTCGCGAAAGCAAGAGGAAAGCAAAAAGGAAAAGCTTTGACGAATGCGAGTATTAACACAACCAGCATCAAGTTTCGATGTAGTGTATCCGTCTCTGCTTTCACTCAAAAAAAAAATTAATTTTCATTTCATTTCGAACTCTCTCTGTGCGATGTAATTGAATTGTGCGATCTAATTATCATTTATAATGTCACCGAGAAACTAATTTGCTTTCAATTGCTGAGTTTTACGCGAGATGTTTACGAAGATGTGTGATGCAAAAGCTAAATATTGACAGTTTTAAGTGACTGCGATCTGCTCTTTTTCTGTCATTTATCATTTATTTGTTTTCATTTTTTTATATTAAATTTCTCGTTTATCGTCTTTACTTATGCTACATTTTAAAAAAGTAGAAAAACTTTAAAATGAAACGTTTTAGTTTTCGTTCAAAAGTTAGAAATAAATTTAGTTCTTCATTTCAAAGGCGAAGACAAAGCGTCGAATTGGCAAGAAGAAGAAAAGGTAATTAATTACCTATTATCTCAATTAAGTTTAACCTAACGAGCGTGATTTTATTAATACTGTGATTGTGATTGAAATAAAAAATTGACATTCGAAATGTGATAATGAATATTGCGCTTCATAGTTGGCGAAATATTTTCTTTCTCTCATTTATTCTTTAGATTCTCTTCTGATTCTTATTCTAAAGCAATTTTCTCTGTTAAACGGTGTACCATTAAAAAATTTATTTCCAATTTTCACCTCATTCACAACTCTTCTAACTGAATTGAGTTAGATGAACGCCTTTTAATCGATGACATATTTTAGATTAAATCAGCTCAAAGTTCAAAAGTTTTATTAATTTTTATATTCTTTAGAATTTTGCAAATTTCAATTTAAAAATGAATATACAAAAAAATTAAACTATCAAAGGCGATAACACGGAAACACGCTTGATTTATCGAATATGTACGGGAAACGCATAGATCACTTGTCACAAATTTATTTCATATTTTGATGGTGAAATACGAAAAAAAATGTTCGTTGACATGTTTCATATTTTTGACAACAAAAAAAAGGAATTCGAAGAGAAATCTATTTAGTGTTTGAGCATACAAAAAACTATTTCAAACAGGCTGGACCCACATTTTTTGTTTCAAACAATCACTTAGTTCATTGCTTTTTTTTCGAATAACTTATTTCACAATAATTCGGTGCTAGTAAAAAAAACTTCGAATAAGAGAAATCATTGCACGAGCACGTAAAATATCACACGAAACTTGCGTTTTGATCGATCGATCGAATTCGACACGCAAATCAAACACGAATCGCTTTTTTTGTTGCTGCATTCGCTTAAGTAGAATCATATCATAAATATCATAACTCTTGTGAGTATAAAAACAAACATCGACAAAGCGTAGTAATATTCAGCGGTGGCTAAACTTATTTTTTACGCGACACTCAAAATATTATTTGTACTTCAATGATGAATTAAAAAACAAAAATCAATCTGCTTATTACTTATTCGTTCGAAAGCTATTGTAAATTCAATCGTATCATCTCCTAGATTATTGCATTTGTGAATACAATTTCAATTATTATTTTCTATTTAAAGCGAACATATTTTTGCATCGATGTAGAATCGTAAATTTATCAAAAATAATTAAGTTTTCTTCTACTTAAATGCAAATAGTTTAATGACAATTGAACGCATTTTTCGAGTAAATTAAACGCACATTTTCTTTACTTTAATTTCATTTGAATAGTGATGAAAAAAAAAGTTTTACGAAAATGCGAGAAAGTTTATTTTTCTTATTAGAATTTCACCTTTTCGCGAAGTTAAATTGTTATTCAAAGTGAGTTAGAAGTAATTTAATAATGAAACTAGTGATGTAATTTAAATAAAATTCTTTACTCAGTTAAGTATTTAACTGTATTTAAACATATGTAGCGTGTTTTTCAGTGAAGAAAAAAAACGTAAATTCTAAACGTATTTCTATGTTAATTGCGTTCTTAATTGTTTACAAACGCGAAATGCAAAGCAAGTCGATCAATTAAAAAATCATTTCTTTCGTTGATAGTCATATTCACGTTCGCTAGTTTGAGATTTTTAAATTTATAAGCGCAAACAAAATGCATTTTAAAAGTAGAGATCATCTTTGTGATAAGTTACATAACGAAGCATAATTTTTGTTTTTGATTTAAATGAAAGCCTTGAACTGCATTAATTAAATTCATAATTAATGCACGCCCACTGTTTATGATTTTGTAAAAATGGTTTCGACAGCTTGTGTGCAAAATTTTTCACCAAATGCTGAGATAAACGCGTTATTTCTATCTGAATCCATATCTCACGCACAAAATATTGGGCGAGGAGAGAGTGAGAGAGTGAGAAAGTGAGAGAGAGAGAGTGAGTGAGATGAATAGAAGGCGAACGAGAAAAATCAATAAAATTTCTATACGGAACACAAGTGTATAGCGGTGCTGTTCATGCATTTGTCAAAAGGGTTAAACATCGAACGCTTTTCCACGAAACTTTTTTAATAATATAGAGTCAAGTGATGCACAAAAGCGAGGCTTTTCACTATCTTCGCCTTTAAATCCAGCCGATTTTTTCTTTCGCTCACAGCCGCTAAAAATTGTCCGCGTATTATTGTCATGCCATTTGCGCTTTATACCTAGCGTGTACATACAATTTATCTAACTTTTTGTTTGTGTCCGAAAGCGTGGCTTAGAAGACGCTAGAACAGAATGAAGCGAACACAAATCGCTTTCGTGTGTGAATTCGTTAAATGAAAAGAAAGAAAAGAAGAGAAAATGATAAACGAGTGAAGAAGCAAACTTTGTGTGTTGCTTCGAAAACGAATCGAACGATGTTCAAGCTCAAGAATAATTTTAAAGACGAAGGTTAACAGCGAAAAATAGTTTCACAGGCGTAGATTTTAAGCATATTTCATCGTTAGCCTTTTTTTGCAGTAATTTTGCTCATCGAGTTGTGAACGATGTGTAAAAATAGCCATTGTTTCCTTTTTTTATTCGGCATTTTGCCAAACGCTTTCCTCAACCTTTCAGCTTTCGGCTATAGCGCGATTCTCAATTAGAAAATTTTGTATTCAAGTTAAACACAATCGGTTAAATTTTTAACATCGCACGCGTGCACAATTTCGAATAGTAGTAATTGCATTTTAGCTGCGAAAAGAACGAAAACGTAATTTAATTATTCGAAAATTAAATTTAATTAGGTAATAATAACGAAAGCAACACCGTCGTTGGTAATAGAGCTTCCTATGCGCAATTGGCCACCAGCACGTGCTCGTTGGACAAGAATGAGCGATGCGAGAATCCGCGTGAGCCGCGCTTAAGGCGGCAAATATCAACCGAATCGCTTTACGAGAGTAATTTAGAACTGAGAAAACACAACGAAGAAAAAAGTAAAGCTAGACAAGCTAAAGCAGTCAGTTTAATAGCCACCAGCAGCGATGGTGCATACAGCCGCTACACTTTGCGTGATCAGCAAAGGCAAGTCGCTCCAATGTTTTTCTGTAAATAAAATGCTCTTGAGATACGAAGTAGCCACTTGGTTAATAGGACTTCTCGCTTTACCGACATAAAAACTAAGCTAGAACTCTAATTCCGAGCGATTTTTCTGCAATAATATTCTTAACTCATTCCACTCGTAGTTGCTTCTTTAGCTTTTCTTTACCCGCATACTATGAAAGCAGAATTATAATTGAATTTGATTTTTGCTTTTCACTTCTTTTCTTCGCCTTTATCGAGTTTCACTCGCACTCTCTATTTCATATATTCCATTACATTCTTATTAAACGAGAAAATAAACAAAAATACAGAAAGAAATCGTCGCATGGCAATGAATTCTTATCATTTCATCACCAAATCGAGCGGCAAAAAAGCGATGGATTCAGCGAGAAATGTTACGAAGAAGGCAGTGAACAGCGAGAGATGCATGTAAGTAAACACTAATTTACTTTGCTTTTTTTTTGTTTATATCTACAATCAAAATTATATTTCGCAATCAAATTTGAACAATGTTTGCTTTTATGCTTAGCTTGATGCGATAACGTCGATTTGAACGATTGAAAATCAAAATGAGAATTGTTCGCTGCAATCAAAAAAGTGAATCAAAAGAGTGAGAAGAATCGCGAATGATGAAAATAAGCATAAAAGTGATTGCAATCATTGTTTGATTGTAATTATATGCTGCGTGGGCTTTTCTTTTTTCATCTCAAGTTTGATACAACAAATAACGAATTTAAATGCGAAGAAAGCGCAAATCAGTTCCGCCAGTGTTCAAATGCATTAAAGAGTTCGCATTTATTGCTATTTCGACCGCTCACTGTTTTTTAAATGCAGAGTTTTGTTTTCGCGTTAAATCGCAATTAAAAGCCCGACACTGTTTGTCAAAGCTTAACAAATTAAAAAATTAACGAATGCGTGTTGTTCGTCGTATTCTTCTTCTTTTTGTCTCTTCAAAGCGCATTTGTGTTTAAAGTAAAAGTTAGTTTACAGTTTCGCACTTAGTCGCATTGTTTTTTTTCAAGTTTTAACTTTCAACTCTGTTTTGCTCGCTCTATTCTCTCTCTTCGAGTGAACAAATCTGAAAGAACGACGCGTGAATTTAATTTCTAATTACATGTATTTTCAATGCGTTTCGCATTTTGCCGCGCATTGAAAAATGATCTAACACATTCCGCGCTGTGTATTCTAAAATTTCTCATTTTTCGTTTCAAATTCTGAGTGTGAAACTACATAAACTTTCGTATTTTTGTGCTATTCGTCTCGTGTTTACTCAATATGCAAGTTTCTTCGCAAAAAATTGTGATTCTCTACGGTATTCTTCATCTTGAATATCGAGCTTGAATTTGTAAATAACTGTCTCTGAGTTTTTGCTCCTTTTTTTAATAATTCAATTTTTTATTTCTGAATTCAACTTTGAACAAGAAATAACAAAAAATATTTGTGCGTGCAAGTTGTTCGAAAATTGAACTTAACTTCGACTTGAAAATTGAAAAAAATAATAATAATCGCGATGCATCGTATGAATAAATTATTTCGCGTTCGATTTTACGGTGCGCATCTATTCAACGACAACACAAAAAACCACGTGAGTTTAGTTTTTAATTTTTTTTATTTAAGATTTTATATGACACAAATGAATGTTTCTCATAGCGAAATAATTTCGGCACAACTGATCTTCATTTTCTAATTAAAATGAAAATCATTTTCTCGCATATGACGCTTGATTACACACAAGCTCTTTTAATTCAGAGCTTTGATTTATTAGTTCGTTCTAGAAAATAGATGCGAATACTACTTTGTAAGGATCAATAACTGACAAGCTCAAATAATAATTAATCTAATCTACAGAGAAAATCTATTTTTTGTTCAATCATGTCATCATAAATCTAATTAGTCAGAGAAAATTATTTTATAATCGAGATTTATGATAGAAATTTTCAGCTGTGTTAATCTTGAAGCAATACAAGTGTAAAAAAGTTAAAATTCAAAGCAAAGTGAAATGAGAACAAATTGTTTCGCATATTAAATTGTAACAAAAGCTTTTTAAACTTCACTGAGTGACAGAAATCTTCTCATTGTTTGTAAAAATATTTGATGAACCTAAAATAGAAGGTTGAAAGATGTTCGTTCATCGCCTAATAAATTGGCTATTCTTAAATAAATGTTGAATCTAAAGAACGAAGTTGAAACAGATTCTAAATGATTCAATAGGTAAGATTTTCACTTAATAAGCTAAAGTTTGTTAACTCCGCTATTTCTAAAGCGTTGCTTGAATAATCAAAGAGAAAAGTTAAGCATCACTGTGACAACTTCAAATTTTAATGAATAAGCACGAGTTTCTGCTTGTGCGCGCAAAATAATTCTCATTTAAGTACATCGCCATAATTCTTCGTCAAAAAATAAGTGATGGCTTTTCATTTCTGCGTGTCTGTGCGTTTGTGTGTGTGTGTGTGTGTGCATTGTCGTTCCTTGTTTACGCAATTTGAAACCTATTCGGCTTATTAGATGTAACACGCTATTTATCTTTTTCTTCTCGCCAATTATTTTTAATACTAAATGCGCTTATAATGAACACAACCTCGAGTAGCTTTGTTTTTTAAAAAATTCGTTCTTTGCATTATTACATGAAAAATGTTGAAAGAATCTCGTAAAATTAATCTTTTATGGTGAAAATTAAAAATGAATGAAGCAATTTTTTTTATATATTTGTTACGCGTATTAAGCGCACATTTTCATGCAAAACTCATATTCACATATTTTGCTGCATATAGCGTGCGTTTAAGTGTTTTATTTCAAATTAGGCGCTTATTCATAAATTTATGGTTCAAGTTGAATGTTTATTATCGAGTGCTAACATAAAAAGCTCTAAATTCGCATGATAAAATTAAAGAAGAGCTCATTCTTAGTTTTCTGATACAATTCTCTCTCACAGGGAGCGAATTGTTTCCTTTTTTTGTATTAATTTCTGAAAATTGAATTTTATTCTTTCATTAAAATTACTTGGTTGGTCTATTCGAATCTGTAAAACATTTCAAATTAATTTTTATTAGGTTTCTTAAAAGATGCAAAGCTAACAAATAATGTCTGCGTTCATTTTATAAATTAAATTTACATTCATTAAATTTTAACTTTTTAACAGTTTTATTTGACCAAATGGCAGTCAGTCTTCATCCAAGCTTATTCAAATCGTGTTAGGCGCATATTAAATGAATAAGAATATAAACTGATGCTAACAATTATTTTTAACGTTTTAAATTTATAAAATTCATTTGAATCAACTCGGTCGGACTTTTTTTGATTAAAAAATGCTCAATTAAGTTAACCTTATGCTCGATTATTAAGCGAATTTTGGTTAGAATTTTATTTTAAATTTAAACTTCTTAAGCTGTTTTCAACTTTTTATCATAATTTGCTCAAATCACAATTTTAAATAAGTAAATTAAAAGCTCTTTTGTTCGAATATTCTTTACACAATTTATCAACGGGCAAAATTCAAATTTAAAAATTTCAGAGAATTTTTTCAACTTTTAATGTTACCATAAATTTTTATTAAGATTATTTTAAATTAAAATTTTAAAGACATTCATGTATATTGTAGTTCAAAAGTACTTTGTAGGAAGAACAAAAATTGATATTTTAACGGATTTGCATAAAAAGATGGTCGATTCGAAACTTACGTCTTCCTAGATTTTGAAACCCGCTCAAAACTTAACTCTATTATGAATAAAATCTGTACGTACAATCGCCTTTAATGTTGAAAAACAAAATGAAAAATTTTGGCAAATATAATAAATAATAAATATTAAAATAAAGGCTTTGCTGGGAAAAATATGGAAAAGACTAGACCAATAAATTTCACCAATTAGCAAAATAGCAAAAATGAAATGAAACAATGAATTGCTTCATTCGCATCGCAGTTTTGCCAAAAAGTCTCTTTTTAGTCACACGATTAGTTATGTGTTGATCTTTCATCTTTTCCCAAACTTTTAAGCATCTTTGCTCCATTCGTTCAGATATTTTCGATAGCTTTACACTAATTAATTTTGCTGCTTTTTTGTGGAACTTTTTCAAGTAACCTTTTCTCGTTATCATTTAACTTAAAATGAAAACATGAGTAACCATAGAGGAAATGTGATTCAATTACGGAATGGTAGGCTTTTAGAATAGCTTTATCATCTGTAAATCTTTTTAACATTTTCAGTTGGCTAAAACCGTAGCTTGCTTTCTTTATTGAGTTTTTTCACATGTTTTATCCAATTCATAGTTTCTTCTAAGGTAATGCCAAGATGTTTTGCTTCTGATACTTTTTCAAGATCTTAATCATTTATCGGATTAACCTGAGCCTATTTATGCCCTTCGTAGACTTTTTGTATGTTTTGAGCAAGCTTCATCAACTTATATAGTTAAATTATAGTTTAAAAAACTTCAAGCAAGTTTTGATGTATATGCTTTCTAAAATAAATCAAAAATATTGAAAAAATGGTTCTTTTCTGTTTCTCCTCACACTTGAATCTATAACTTCTTGGGGATCCAAAACATGTAAACATCTAAGCTGTTTGATATTATAAAAGGTTTCCGGAAAATAAATTTTTTAAGGGTTAGTATTTTATTCATATAGCAAAAATTTACTCAAAATTGTAGTAAAATTTTTTTATTCTTTCCAACTCATTAAAAATGCATCTCAACTTCTTTTTTATGACATTAACTTTTGCAATAAATTTTGATGTTTTTTAGCTTTTATAGAAGAAAATTTTCGCTTTAAGGTTTCACGAAAATTTTTCTTTGGATTTTTCCATAGATAAAAATTTTTTTAACGTCAATTGGTTGATTAGAGAGCCGAGCGACTTTTTTCTTCTCTGAAAATAAAACAAAGAAAGATAATTGAAATTGTACATATTTAGCAAAAAAATTAAAGTTGAACAAACTAAAAAAAAATTGACAAAATTTGTGTTGATGTTAGTTTAAAAAATTAAAATTAAAAATTTTCACATTTCAATTCAAATTATTTCATCTATGAAGTATATCAATCTATGAAATTTATAATATTAACGACTCATTTAAGTGAGATTTTTAGATTTCTTGGTTGATTCTGTATCGAAAAATGTTAAAGATGAAACTTTTATAACAACTCAATATATTCATTTGGCTTTTATTCATTCAACAAAGATAAAACTCCTTTGTTTGCACAAGCAGCTCTAAACTATCACATTTGAAACTATTTCATTTCGCACTTGAAATTGTTTTTAGTAAACCATATTCACAACTCTTTCTCGTAGTTTTTTGTTAGTTGAGCAAAAAAAAGTGAACGCAATTGATCCAACCAATCATCCACTGTCGCATTTTTTGTGGATAAAAGATTTTTATACGCGCTCACTTCAAACAAAACTTCGTGTTATTTCTCATTCAGACAGCCTTAGTTGCATTTATTTTCGTTCAGGGAACGTTAGCAGTTATTCTGACATTTCAGAAAGCCACTCATTCTATTCTTTAAGCAAACATCTTTTTTCTCTATAGAAAGTAATTCAAACGAATGAATTGTTTTACTGTAAGCAAAAAAGAAAAAAGCAATTCCATCTTCCGATTCGCTAATCGAAATGGCATTTTACTTTCGTAGAGCGCATCTAACATGTTTCTATGCATATATAACAGGAAATTTTACTAACTTTCTCTGTTATTTTCCGATTTTTCCTCTTTATATGTTAATGTTTTTTAACTTGCTTACAATATATTGACTTCTATTTTGATTTTTTTATACTAAAATAGCAACGAGAAAGGTTAGATTAGCATCGAAAAAAAAATCGAAAAAAACGTTTTCTGTTAATGATTGAAACATTGAACCGCAGCACTTGGTAAGCGTTAGAATTACTTACAAGTTTGCAAAATGCTAACAAAATATCTAAAAGAAATAAGTACAGGGTGTCAATCTCGAGTGTACTCATTTATTTTTGGCTATAACTTTTGAATTATTAGACAGAAAAAAAATGAAATTTTTCATAACATTGCAACATTAACAGATAATTTGAATGAATTTATTTGTAAACAAATCACATTTCAGAGTTACCGCGTTTCGACGCTGAGAAAACACGATCAAATTCATAGAAATTTCATTAAACTTTTAAAAAAGACTTAGCAGTTTAATGTGTTTCCGAATACGAATCGGTAAACGCCACGAAAAGTTGCAATGAAATCTTGCCGGATTAGACACCACAACCGATTTCTATCATTCGGCTTTATCTTAAAAATGAAATCTTAGAATTAATCTCAATCCATATTTAGTCGACAACCAGAATTTTAAGTTTTTTTCACTGACAAAACTCTGGTTCACTTAAGCGGTTGTTTGAATCCTCTGAAACGGACAGCATAATTACAAACTAGTATTTAAGCAATTTTCCGGACATTCGCATAAAACTTCCCGGAAAGATTTAAAAATCGTGTTTTTTTTTCTTAATAAGAACGGAGTACTTTCCAGTAGATCTTAATGGCGAAGGTAAAATAAAATTGCAAAAAAGTCCATCTCAAATCAAATTTTCATTAATTTACCGCCCCGGAGTGCGGATTTATAAGCGCTTAGAATTTAAGTGTAAATGTAAGAAATAAAATTAATTTTCGAATTATTTAACCACATTGAAAATTTTTGATTTATATTGAATGTCTCTAATCAAACTATCATCTTAAAATAAAATTACCAAAATTTAGTTTTTTTTGTTGTTGAAAAGTTATGATTAAAAATAAATGGATACACTCGAGATTGAAACCCTGTATAGGGAAACGAACACAAGCTAACTAACAAGAATTTAGGCACACTATATTAATTTGATATTTTTGCTACTTAAAATCGAAATATTCAATGCATTTTACTAATTAATAGGTGTCCAAACTGGACTTGCACAAATTTTTATTGTTTATTTGCACGCGCTGTAGAAAATAAATTTTAAAAATTTTTACCAAGTTTAATAGGACCATGTCTTTTCTTCATTCAGTAAAATATTAATTTCAAATAAGATTCTAAATAAAAAGTTATGCAGCTTTGAATAAGAACAACATCATTATGATTTTGTCCAAAATTGCCATCTTAGGATTTAAAAATTCACTACTCTCGTAGTTATCAATTTTAAAATTATTTTATTTGTAATTTTGAAACTTCATCATACGCTCAATATTTTATTTATTGAAATTAATGAAAAATTCCTAAAACTTTTCTGTTATATATTTTTAACAAATACCTT
>NCKU01003648.1:0-14495 GCA_003675995.1 Dinothrombium tinctorium | reverse complement strand
AAAATTCATAAATAATTAATAATTGATAATAGTGAATTTAAAAAACAAGTTAAATAATCGCTGCGTAAAATGAAATAATCGTCAAGAGGATTCGTCAACTAGAGCTTTGCTTCTTTTTGTATATTTAATTTAATAATAATTTAGTTAATTAATAATATTATATTAAAAACAATTAGAATTTAATTAAAGTAAAAGAAAAAGCACCAAGTTTGCAAAGATGATAACATTTATAGTGTTTAAGAATTGTAATTTCAGTGTAAGAAAGTAATTTCGGTTAAGAATCACAGAAATCGATTTTTACATGAGGAAAAGGAGTAAAAAATAAAATGCAAAACAAAAGGGAAAAAAATCAATAAAAAAGCGGACAAACCTGGCTCTGGTCAGATCAGTGTCTTTTAATGCCGATCCTTTAATATAAACCACTCGCTGTGCCCACATTGGCACTTGAAGTATCATTTTCATTGTTGTATCCAATTCGCACGGCGAAAGCAAAACAACATAAAAATCCTGCAAGTGAATTTAATTGACTTTTCATATTATATTTGTGCGACAAAGAACTTAAATATTGAATTTTACTTTGTTTTCACAAAATTAAATGTATTTATTGTTACTAAACTCTACTTCATTTATTAATCCTTTAAAAAAAATTTACTATGGTTACCATCACTTAATCGTCTATATAAGTATCAAATATAAAAAATAAAAAAGTAGAAATTCACATAAATTAAATGAATTTAAAATTTTAAAATTTATCAAATAATCTATTAATTCATATAAAAACACATTTTCAGTCAAAATTATAAAAAATGTGTAGTAAAATCAACAATCTCAACTTGAAGCATTTTTCTAATGGAAACAATACGTATTTTTATAATGGTAAGCATTAAATAATTTAAGATTTTGACTGAAGATGAAAGCAATAATTTGCTCAAAATTCTTTTCCTTTTTTTAAATTATAGCAAAAACGTCCGCTTCAGTAACACGCTAATCGGCAATAACCATCGTACGAAGATTTTTGTGGATAAAATAAGGCACTTCGCCTTTTGCAACAACAACAGAGGATGGCCAATTCGGCTATCGCAAATCCGATAAAAGAGCATATTTCGCCTTTCGGTAAACACTGGCTCTTTACAGCTTCAGTCGTCGCTACAACTCATTTTTTCTTTTCTTTTTGTGATAACGAGAAATAAAAATTGAAAAGGCAAACATTTACAATTTGTAACTATTTTTGTTATTTTGAACAGCTTTTTTCATAAAAAAGGTTCTCGGGCTATGAAGAAATTCTCAAAAAATTAGAAACTTTTTTCTGAACAGAGTAGTAAATTCTTGTCCTAAAAATATTTCACTTTACTTAAAGTATGCTTTATATCAAAACAATAAATGAAAGTTTCTGGACAATAGTGTAAGATAAAATTTTTTCAACACGTGAACAGTGAACACTTGTCTTAACAAAAAAAAACTGCACTTGCTCGACTTTCTTGAGATATACAATAACTTTATCAAGCAAATTAAACATACAGCTTCAACATTATATGCATTGCAAGTAAGCCGCATACAGGATTTTTGTTAAATGAGGTACTCTAAAACAAAATTCAGCAAGCCTTTCATCATAATTGACTAAAATTTAATATTTAGAAGGCTCAAAAATTCTAGTCGAGATGCACTTGCAAAATTAAAAAAAATCGTATAATTTTAATATGAAAATAGCAGGAAAGTCTGCTCATTTATTTATATCTTTCATCACATCACAACTACAAAGAAGCCGATGAAAAACGATGATCGCAATAAACTCGACCATCTTCAATTCTTAATTATAGTTCATATTCTCATTTTTTATCATAAAAAAGAAAATTCATATTTTCGAGCATACATTTCAAAAACGAGTATAAATGGAGTTCATAATGAAATTTTTTTCTAACATGCGTCCCATAAAAATTTAGATTTTTTAATTGATACATTTGGTTCATTTTGAAAGGTAAATCAAATCTTTTTACATATTCATGAATAATCAGATTTATTCATTAACATTTCAATTTTTTTTAATATCGTGGTGAAATAATTTAATATACAATTAAAATGAAAACAGTCTCTCGTCTTATTTTTGCCATTTTCATTTAAAAACATGAATTAAAAAAGAATAGAAATTGGGACCTCAACATATTTAACATAATAAAATGTCCAAATACATTTACAATTAATTTCTTATAAAAATGATCAAATTAAAGACTGTTACGAGTCGTTGTTTAATAATTTAAAAAAAATCAAATTTTTATTGCTTTAAAATTCAAGTTTTGCAAGAGTGTTATTTTTTGCGAATAATTTGCATATAGATTAAACTCCATTGATTTTTGATATTTAAACTCTAAACTTTTGATTAATGTCCATTTTATATCAATTTTTAATTTAAGAAAATTTTTAGCAATTCTTAAAAACTTAACATTTTATGGGTGATTTAAAAAAAATTAGTCGATTGAGGTTATATTGAAGTAATTTTGATTTTATGATCATGATAAAAGCTCAAAATATTAAATTCAAGTTTTTACTAATATCTCTCTAGTTATTAATTTATCAACATTTTTTGTATTGATTTTAAAGCAAAAATTTCCTTTCACTTTATATTTCTAATCCTTTATTTTTGACTGTAACTTTTCAAAAGCACAAAATTATGATAATTTTGTAAATAAATCAAAGTTCTGTTATAGGCAATTAATATTGTTCTTTTTTTAAATAAAACCGTTTTTTTAGCTTTGAAATTAATTACCCATGAAAGCATGATTGCGCGCACATTCTTCCTTCACAAATTTTATGTTTGGAGAAGTTTAAATTCATAATAAATGAATTTTTGTCCCTCATTTTGTTTTTTAAAAAGATTGTTGAACTTATCTTTTTGAAATACATGATTCAATAAAAAAAGACAATTTTTAGGCAAAAGTCCATTATGTTTGTTTTATTTTGTTGAGACTGGGAGTTGTGGTAACATTAATATTGCACCCACTCACAGGTTAACTGTCCTATCAGTATTCACATTCTGTTTATGCAGTTTTCATTTAATAACTATGCGTATATAAGCAACGCATACAAATTTGTAAACTTTTCAAATTTTCGAGAGTCGGAGTTGCAATAAACGTACAAAGTTAATGAAACTTTAATGCACGATGTTTAATAAAGTCGATGGTACATTATCTATTCACGAGAGTTTCTAAATGATACTCACCAAAATTAATGAAATTTTGGTATTAACACGCGTCTCTTAAAAATCTAGATTTTTTTTTTAATTGGTATATTTGGTGCAGGCTTTATATATGCTTGACATTGAATGCCTTTTTAAACTAATTTAAATTTTAAAAATTCGCTTGGCATTTATGGATTTTCACGGGACGCATGACATTTAGATTTCGAAAGGTCACAAGCAATGGCATGATTTGCTTTTGCTCAATCCAATTCATTCTCGTTAAATTCATTTTAAATATTAAAGAAATAAATTATATACATAAAAAATAATGTAAAATATCGAAAGCATATAGGGCTGAGCGCTAACATATCGAAAATTAAAAATATTTTATTAAAGGTTTTCAGTTCAACTCTTATTGATGGATTTTTAAAAATTTCAAACTCGATTATTCCTAAAGTGCGACCAATTTTGGTAATTTTAAACCTGAAAAATGAAATGACTCAAGGCAAGAATTTTTCTCACAATCACAATCGGCACTGTGTTATTTTCAGCCAAGGAAAAGAAAATAATAATTTAAAAATCTCCTTTGTTTCGATAGTTCAAGTGTAGAATGCTCTGAGTTCTAATTTTAAGGTAGTTAATTAGAATTTTTCGATCTGCATATTGGAAATTTGCAATAAAATTTAAATTTCAAAGTGTTTTTTGGTTTTTGGATAAGTTTTATACTCTTCACAACGTCTACATCTTAATTGTTATCTATCTTCATTGTTAAGCACTAGTACAATAATAACCAATATTTATTCGTTAATTCATATTTAAATTTAATTTAAACAATAACGTCGCTTCAAAAAGAAAATTGAACTTGTTTAACATTTTGAAATCCAAATTTTATTGCAAAATTCGAATATGCAGATTAAAAATTCGAAATGGAATGTTGAATGCGAAATTTGAAAAGTATTTGAAAACCTACTACTCAAGTTATATTTTTAAAGTAAAAATTTTTATTTGGAATACAAAATTTAATAACAGAATGAGTAGTAAAAGAACGAACTTCCTTAAAATTAGAACTCAGAGCATTTTACATTTGAACTATCGAAACAAAGGGGAGTTTAAATTATTATTTATCATTACTTTCTTATCCTTGGCCGGAAAATATCTAGCTTCCGAGTAGATTGAAAATAAAATTTTTTGCATATAATCGTTACATTTTTCAATTGTTTTTCAAATTAAAATT
The DNA here is from genome assembly GCA_003675995.1 of Dinothrombium tinctorium. Classification (NCBI taxonomy): domain Eukaryota; kingdom Metazoa; phylum Arthropoda; class Arachnida; order Trombidiformes; family Trombidiidae; genus Dinothrombium; species Dinothrombium tinctorium. Next base: position 10,089 of record NCKU01003648.1, on the reverse strand, counting down.
ACCAAAATCGATAAGTCGTGAACTTTCCTTGGGTTAAACAGTTTTTAATTTCTATCAGTATTTGTTAAAATTTTTTTCTTCAGTATTAAAAGTGACTTTTTACGATAGTATTGATTAAAAAATTGTTTTCATTCTTTTTTAAGAAATTTTTGTTTTGTAATTATTAGCAATTTTTCATGAATTTTAGCTAGATTTGCTTAAAAAGACTCTTGTAAGTTGCTCTCGAAACGCAGACATAAAGCTGACAGAAAATAGCTATTCATTAACTTCGTGGTGAGTGACGAAACCTACACCTATTGCTTCCTTCGGATTGCGAAACTAAGCTATTTTTTCGACTCAAAAATTTAATTTTCAATGTATAAGATGGTGTCTTTAAGTCTCTTGGATGATTTTGAAAGTCCAATGAAGTAACCGATTTTTTTACACAGAAACAATATTCCCTAAAGCAAATCTAAAACATGTAATTTGTTGTAATGTAACTTTTTGAGTTATTTATGTGAAGTGACTTTGTAAGTCAAGAAAAAAAAATAGATTTTGGTTTTCTTGTTTCATATGAAAATAATCTAATTTAAATTAAAATAATAAGTGCTGCTTTGAAAATAGACAGTTGAACAATAATGAAGCTAAATTGGAAAATGCAATATGAATATTGATGCATAAATTGAATTAGTTAATAAAGAAAGCGGATGAGTAAAGAGAACAGACCTGCAGAAGAGGATGAGCGTAAAATTCATTCAAAAAATCCATTACAGTGTCTGAGCGCAAAGTTGTCGAGCAGACGACGACGTGCTTTTCAGTCTGTGCTCTGTGGATGCTGTAATTTCCTCCTAATTTTTGTCGCTCCATCCATGTGTAAGCCAACTGTTCGAATTGAGTTGGCAATACAATTAAGGCAACGCAGATCATTACAACCATAAATAATTGCGAATGCATGTTTTCCGGTTTATAGTCGCCGTAACCAACAGTTGCAAACGTGACTACGACGAAGTATAGACTTTCGAAGAGGTTCACGTTACGCCCACCAGCTCTTTGAAAATGTTGAAATCCACAAACGCTGTTCACATTATTCAGCATTTAATATTTACGATGTTTCAATATTTTTCAAACCTTGTGAATATTAAGCAGAGAAGTGTGGCTGATAAAATCATAAGGCGATGCGATAAAGCTGATTGAGATCGTTGCATAACACGATTCAGATCGTTCTAGCGTGGGAGAGAAAATGAATATTAATACGCAAAGTAGAGATGGAAACGGGATACGGGAAAAATCGTTCTATCCCAAACCCGTTCCGTACAAAAACGGGCGAATTTAGGATCAATACCTTAATCCTTTTTTCCCGTAAACGCATACGACCCGTAAAATGGGGCAACACGCATTACCCGTTTAACCGTAACTACCTTTAAGTTGATAGTTTCGGATAAAATGCCGAGAGGAAAAGGGTTCTAAGCTCTTTTGTTCTTGGGCTCATATTTATACATCGCGAATAAAAATAGAAATAAATTGAAATAACGTAAGCGGTAAAGTAAGCGAAACATTTATCTAAAATAGAAATTGTATTAAAAATTAAAATTTACGAGAATGAACAAAATTTGATCAAGAGGTAGATCAAATGAAGAGCAAGTGTCTGTTATTTTAAGACCAAAGAAGTTGAGTAAGGAAACATAGTGTTGAGAAATGATATAGAATTATGTGAAAAGGTTGGTAATGGAACGGATCTTTTAAAAAATTTTAAAATTATTGTATTAGGATGGGTATGATGAAATTGTACACATTTATATTTTATTGAATTTATGTTAATTTCTGTGATCTAAAGAGTTCAAAGAGTTAAACTTGAGGCAGATTAACAGGAAATGGGTTTGACGAGATACCGAATTTTGGGAGAGACATTCCATGAAGGAGGCGGGTTTGGGGTTTTCTATTTTTATTCCGTTTCTAACTCTATCGCAAAACTTTAAAATTAAATGAGTTGGTGATTCTCTTAGTGAATAAATATATTATAAATCAATAAAACAGGCCTCTGCAAGTGATGAGAGAATAAACAGCTGCATAAATTATTGATAGAATGGCTCAAAGAATGAGTTCTTTTGTATTGCAATAAGATGAAAACATTGTCCACGGGATTCGTTTATTCTTGCTTGATCGTTCTATGTTGCTTTTAGCGGTTGTTTAAATGGTTTTTATGCACTACACTTCCTTTTTGCTTAATTAAACCGAGACTGAAATGGTTGAGCATAATCGTTGTGAGGCAACTTTAATTCACTTGTTTTGTATGGTTGTGATGTGAAGCGCAAGAAAACTAAACTTGTGAACACGTGCAATATTTCACTTTACTTTTTTCACACCAGAATCAATCGATTTTGATTGAAACAATTCGTTAGAAAAGGAGTGAATGTAATTTTGAATATTTAATAACTATTAAATAAATTACTTATATTAACAATTTAATGAATTTTTTATTTTTAATATGATTTTTAAGAATATTGAATTTTTTTTTAAAAATCTGCTTCAAAATGTGTTGTGATTTTAAAAGAAAACACGAACCGCAAATCGGCGAATTTAGTTTCGCAATTTTGGTGATGCTTTTCATTTAATTTTGCGTTTAAGTCAAAAAGTGAAACTAATTTGAGCTAGAGTAATGAATGAAAGTAATAATTTGCGAAAGAAATTACTTACGAACATATTCTCTAATGTTTTCTTTGCCAACCAACAATTTAAAAAGCCAGGAATAAAGAGATTGCGAAGAGGAGCATAAAATACCTTTACAAAGATTTAAAATCGGTCAATTTTTCTAACACTTAGTTGCAGTTCATACTCCTGATAAAAATGGTGAATTGTTGACAATTTCTAGAATAAAATGAAAATTGAGAAGCGTTCGAATTAAGTTTCCCTTATAGCTTAGATAGGCAACGAGTAAGGCTTCGCATAGACAAATTATAGCCACAATGGTCTATAAAAAGTATTTTTAATATTAAATAAGAACATCCAAAAGAAAAATCGATGATTACTTTACCTGAAGTATCCATATGAGGAAGCTCCTATCGACCCATATAATAGCATTCCTATGTAAAAAAGAATTCAAATAGAAAGCAAACGCGCTAAAAATAGCGTACCAGTTAATGCTAAAATTTGGGTTGTCCAAATACGTGGACGGAATACCCACTGATGAGGAAGCAAGTGGAACTGTGTTATTTACATCTTCATTCCTCTTACAACCGTAGCTGCAATGCACAAAGATTAAATTATCGATCTTTTTTTAACACACTAGCTGATGTTTAAGTGTGCCTTTCCTTGTTTAATATGGGCGTTTTAACAAGAGTAATTTAAATAAAAGCAAAAAAGGGCAACATTACTTTAAATTTAAATTACAAAATTTTATCGCCAGTGACAAACTTTCTAAATCCTAGGATAAAATCAAAAGAGCTTAAGTTTTTCAGTAAGTTTTTCTCTCGCATCATTACCACTGATTTTTAGGAACATTACATACTCTATTGAAAAAAGTAGCGCACAACTGCTGTAGTGAAGCAAGCGAAGTAGTTGCAAAAGCTAAACTACATTAAGTTATCTTATTTGTGTGTTACTTACAGAAACTAAGCCTCTTTAATATGTTTACTTCAAAATACCATTGAGAAATCTCTTCATTTAAGCTTGATTCAACAGGATCAAAACTTCGCAAACTAGTCACTTTATTATAAACAGAACTTAACTCTTTATTTACTTTTTGACTTCTTTTGAATTTTGGATATGAAATTGATTTTCAGATTTATTCGAGAAAGATTCTTGTTCTGAGTAAATTAATTTGCTTTTAATTAAGCGATCGTTTCCAATGCTGCAAGCTCATTTTACCATTACTCTTATATAAAACTCATGAAAATTTGTAAAATTAATTTGACTTTATCAAAAAAAATTTAACAAAATCATAAACAAATGTTACAAAAAATTGCAAGTTCTCGTCCTTCTCGCAATACTTTGTGGCGTGCACAACAGCTAAGACCACGTGGTCTGCGATCGCCACTGACTATTCACTTGCTATTCGAGCGGTACTCGATCTTTGAAAGAGAATCACGATTAAAAACGATTATATATACTGCATTCGTTTTCGCAATGCAGCGCAGTTAGCTCTCATTCACAATCATAAACCGAACGTCGCAGTTAGCCCCGATACTCATTCGTAAACTAAACGCCGTAATCACCATTCAGTCGCGATTCAATCATCGAATCTAATATTAGTATTTAATAGGAAAATAATGTTAAATTGCAATTTTACTAAATGTGTTTCTTAAATAAAATTATTTTAAAACTATTTTATTGCGCATTTCATCGAAACGAATTATTCTTACGAATAGCTCAAACGTCACAACTTAACTTTTAAAACAAAAATTGCCAAACAGCTTTAACATTAAATACATTGCAGGAAATTCGAGAACCTGCAATCATTTTTGTGAAACAAGGATGCATTAAGGCAAAAATCCGAAGAATCTTTTCAACTGTAATTGATTAAAAAGCTTAGTGTGCTTGCTATTGAAATAATGCCTTTCAACTGATAGCTTATAACTGCAAACACTTTCATTTTAGCTAACCAATGCGAAGATATTTGTGAGCAATACTTCAGTTTTTGTTGATTTTTTTCATAGAAAGAGATTCTTCTACCAAAATGAAAAAAAAAATCAATGAAACAGAAAATACTTAAAATGCAAGCGTGAATAGAAAACTTAAGTCCATTGAATTCATTACAGCAAATAAAAGCAGAGTAAGCAAAACTTTGACGCTATGTATGAGCCCACAAAACACAAAACTGAATTCCTTTTGAACTACGTAAATGAACTAATGCACTTTGTATTGATTCAATGAACAACTTTGTCGTCGTTGACATAAATAAAGAAATATGAATAAAAACCGCGGGAGCAAAAGTGCGATTTCGCTATCAAATACCAACATCAAGAAGCGGACCGTCGCTTTCATGCTGCATTTTCATTAATGAATACAGGATTTTGTGAAGCGATGGAATAAAGGTGCTTAAGATTTTGTGCCTCTCTTTTTACTTTATGAAACTGGAGAAGTTGGAGCGCACTATGAAATGGCTGCATTCTCCAATTTCATTTTTGAATTTTTATAAAATTCAGTGAAACATAATCATAAAAATAAAAGAATTTCAAGAGTTAAATCAAAATTTTAAATTACAAACCATGTTGCAAAAGTTGGTCCTCTGTCAAATATCACTCTTAATACATATAAAAGACATGCTAATAGCTTGAGCGCCATTTTAATCATCCGAATTCTTAAGCCTTAAAAAAAGAGTGAATTGAATTGTAAGAAGGAAAGAAGAAAGAAGAAAAAAAAGGAAAACTTACTTGAGCGCTGGTTTTTGATGAAATAAAGTTGCAGTTTCTCCTTAAACGTGTTTTCATTTACATAGAATTCGACCCTCACTCTGTAATCGAATAGAGAGAAGCTAATTAATTTCACTCTTTAATCTTTCATTTCTTGAAAACTTCTCGACCTTTGCAAAAATAAACAAATTTTTGAAGAGAACACGAAAGAAAGAGATAGATGAGAACAAATCATCTCTTAAAGTTTCGGAGTTTTTTTCGTTTATTACAACTTAACTCGATAACTTTCATCTCTTTTTTTTCCATTTCTGAAAAAGTTCATCTCATCAAATATTCAAAAGCTAATGTTATTTAAAAAATGTGATCTTATATTTATTGAAAAATTAATTTTGGAAAATGTACTTCTCGCTATGACTTCGAGCTCACATTTCATTGAAATCAGCATAAAAAAAGAGGATGTAAACTATTTTTTCAGGAAAAAAGAGAATCTTTTAAGTTTAATATTATATTTAATTTTTTTTTTTTTTTTGAAAAGCGACTTGTTCATATAAGTAAAATGTTAATGTCAAAATTGAACTTTGTAAAATGGTCACTGTTAAAAAAAAATCTGATCAAAACTTGCTGTTTGATTTGAGAGACAACTAATCAAAATAAGTTTAAATGAAAAATAAGAAGTAAAAAGATTTTCGGAAGTTTGAAAGAAAAATTCAAACTTAAATAAATTGTACACTCGTGTCTAATAAAATCTCTTAATCTATTGCTCTGCAATAAAGAGTGTTTTAAATGTATTGAAAGGAATTTATTGGACATGAGTGCTACACAATAGCCAAAATGTTTAGCCAAAATGAATGAAACTCATTTGAAACAAAGATCCATTAGATCAAATAGTTGTTTGAGGGTTTCTTTTTAACTCCATGACACATGAACAAGAAAAAGTCAAAAGAAAGTTTTTATTTAATGCTTTAATCTTCCTTTAACATCAACGTTTGATACTGATTAAATTTTTTCAATCTTTCTTACGTGAAATGAGTCAGATGCATTGCTTTATTGCTAATAAAAATAAAGGAAAGCTTCTTTGTAAGATTACACAACTATCTTTAAATTCAATTTAAAATTTTTGACATCAAAAAATACATTTGGTCAAGAAATTGAACAATTTTTTAAAGATTTATGTAAAAATTAATCGGTGTTGTTCGTATTCTTTTGCATTTGTATCTTTATTTCATAATAAATATCTCATTTTCTAAAATTCTTCACACAAAAAAATCAAAAAAGTGTTAGATGTAATGGAATTTTTAACTTATGTGTTTCTTAACTAATTTCTCATAAACAGTAAAATATGAAATGACGTTTTATTTTCAAATTTGAGAGAATGATTTTCATATTTTCAAACTGTTTAATATAAAAATATAACTTATTTGTTTTTGTAATCTTTGTGATTATTTATTTCTTATCTTATGAAAAAAAAGGTTTTGTTGTTGAATTACGAATTAGACTGAAACTAAAAGCTTAAAAATGCATCTAAAAATAGATCTTTTTGCTTTTAGAATTTTCCAAATTCGTACCATAGATAATAAATCCATCAACACACCTATCGTAAGTTTCAAGTTCTTAAATTTTTAAAGACTTTAAGTATATGTAATCATGGCACAAAATTTTTTTGATGCTCTTACATTTTGTTTACTTTGATACTAAATAGATATTTTTGGTTACAGCCAAATAAAAAAAATTACTGCAGGTACTCTACTCTCTAGCAAAGCAGAGCCTTCATAACACTTTTTCATACAGCTTTCGCAAGCTTATCCACTTGCATTAGCATTGCTAGAAAGCCGAATACCTGCAGTCATTGTTTTTTTGTATTGGCTGTATAGAGACACAACAATGCTTCATATTTTGTGTAAAAATATGATCAAAATTCATTCAAGCGCTCGCTTCAAGCAAAAATTTTCTATGCAACTCCAATTAGAATACTCATCAAAATAAGAAAAATGGGAAGATACAAAAATGTATTTGAAATCGTTTTGTCAGTTAAAAACACTACCACTTGGTGTCCATAATTTTAAGCAAACAGTGTGTTAAAAATGGAAAGTTTATTTTTTGAAACAAAGGCAATTATTTATATTTTTTTCCGAAGAGAACTATTAAAGATGAAGGTAAAGATTTATTTTGACACTTTCACATATGTAACCATTAAGTATTTTTTATTTTTTAAGAGAGTCTCTTTACTGCTGTGAAGATATAGTGAAGTTTCATATAAGTGAAGCACAATTAGTCTTCGAAAAAAATTTCCCTCTCCACTGTTTTATATCCTTTTCAAAATTTTTACATTTCAAAGTTTGTTTAGAAAAAACTAGAAAACTGTTATGCAAACAGAATAAATTTATAGCATACGTTCTTTTATCGAATAAACTATTTGCCTTTTAAACTTTTGAAGGAAAACGTATTTACTATGTTGACAGAGTACTCTGTTTTTTCCTTTATAGAATGACAATGTATAGCGTTCTCCATCAAAAAAGTTAAAATTTTTTCTATATAAATAAATAAAAGTTTAAAAATCTTGATAAACTCTGATCGGGCATAAAATGATACATTTTTATAACTTTTCGAAGAAATAAGAAATTGTTGCAACAAAAATAATTTTCACTATCAATTCAAAATTAAATGGTTTGATAATAGAAAGAAAGCTTTACTGCAAAACATATAAAACAAATAAGCAAACGAGAATGAAGCAAGAGAACAAATAAGATAAAAGATTTAAAAAATTTTTGAATGATCATTAGAATAAAAAGTAAAAAATAAATTTTTAAAATTTTCGTTTGATTTTAATGACTTCTTGCTTTGTATGTAAACTCATGAATAATTTGCTTTTTATTAGTATATACGATTATTAGTTAAAGAAATAGTTTTGACTCTGAAATAAATTTATTTTTTCACTCGTTTAAAAAATAAAAAGAATTGTAATTTTAAAAAATTTTGCCAACTGGTAAAAGCGCTTCAAAATAAAATGTTTAAAAGCTTAACTGCAAAACAACTTAAATGAAACACTTAAATCTTTATATTGCATTGCAGTTCAGTTCACTTTTTCGTTTTGAATCGATGTACATTTTCTTAATTAGAAAATTTTCTCTATATAATGAATAACTAGAGTTCTATTACATCATAAAAATTAAATTATTTGATACTTTTGTCATAATAAGCATTTAATTTAATTACAACACAATGTATTTAAGCATATTCAAGCATACTTGTGATAGATTTTTTTAAGTTTTTATTTTTTATAGTTTTTTAAAAAGAAAGTCAAACAAAGTTAATTTTCGATAAATGTTATATCAAATTTACATTTTAGTGATAAAAAAATTTGTTAATCATCAGAGATCAATTTAATTATGTTTCGAAGTGTGCCATCCACTCTGTTCATTTTGAAATAAAGGGAAAATGTTGTTAAAGAATAGAGAAATCCTATCTTTTTAAGTGAATAGAGAGTATTTTTGAAATGCATTATTTCAAGATAAAAACGATATTTGAAAACAATCGCACTAAAGCTAAGTATCAAAGCTATTGGAATCGGTTGGATTTGCAAATAATGAGAATTACATTATAAATTTTCTTACATTATTATCATGAAGAAAAGTGTCGAAGCGAGTGTAACTTAATCGGCAGAGCAAAGGCCAGGAAAACCTGAGGTTGCAAGTTCATGTGGCTCTGCTAGGAATTGCCATTTTTTTCTTCGTTACATCATTTAAACCCTTCTATCTATTATATTTTAAAAAGATAACCTTTCTCTTTTTAAAATCTCTTTATTAAATAGTTTAAATAAATTAAGTATTTGGGTATTAATATAAAGAGTGATATTTGGTAAATATTTGAGTTAATTTTTTCTTTTTCTTCACTTTTATTTTGCAAGAAAACTTAGATATGCTGATAATTTACTACTTAAAGTATATTCAATTTTATTTCACGATGTAAAGAAATGTAAAAAACTTAATCGTAAAAATTTATTTTGTAAGCTATGTTATCCATGCAGAATGTTTAGATTCTGAATCTTAAAGCTTCTGAAAGATGATAGCATATGGAAACTTTGATCACAATCGTCATTCACAATCGAATAAAGCAAACGATACGTGAGTTGACCTTTTAAATCTTGACTGATAAGCGTGACTTGCTAACATAGAAATATTTAGCACGAATTTATTGACAAAAACAAGGGATCATTAGAAATACACATTACAACTGCTCTCCCTTGTAACATGTTTTCATTAAGAAACAAAAATGTTACTGAAACATTGATTTCAGTCTCACTTATACTGTAAATTGAAAGACAAGATTTTTCTTAGCTCAAGACCTGAATCCAAATTCATTGAGAAACATTTGCTTTTATATATTTTTTAATGAAAGTTAATTTCTTTTTCAACACAAGCAACTAATTCATAGAATAAAAACGAAATTTATGCTTGCGGGTTTTCTTTCAGATCTCACTTTTTCCAAAAATCAATCGCTTATGAATTTAAAGCATCTTATTTTCAGATCCTTTTTTCATGTATTAAATACAGTGCAAGAAAAGAGTGGACATTGAAAAAGTAAGCAACATTTTTTGAAACAATTTTTGAATATTTTGAACCGAACACGGGTATTTGTGATCTCGTGCAAGCCACGCGCTGTTCTTAATACAAAAAGTCGTGCCATTCGCATGTAAAACTTACTTCTAGTCTCGTTTCTGTGACGAAAGCCACGCACAAGAACGTACAAATAAATCGAATTTTTT
>NCKU01003647.1:0-14495 GCA_003675995.1 Dinothrombium tinctorium | reverse complement strand
AAAAAATTCGATTTATTTGTACGTTCTTGTGCGTGGCTTTCGTCACAGAAACGAGACTAGAAGTAAGTTTTACATGCGAATGGCACGACTTTTTGTATTAAGAACAGCGCGTGGCTTGCACGAGATCACAAATACCCGTGTTCGGTTCAAAATATTCAAAAATTGTTTCAAAAAATGTTGCTTACTTTTTCAATGTCCACTCTTTTCTTGCACTGTATTTAATACATGAAAAAAGGATCTGAAAATAAGATGCTTTAAATTCATAAGCGATTGATTTTTGGAAAAAGTGAGATCTGAAAGAAAACCCGCAAGCATAAATTTCGTTTTTATTCTATGAATTAGTTGCTTGTGTTGAAAAAGAAATTAACTTTCATTAAAAAATATATAAAAGCAAATGTTTCTCAATGAATTTGGATTCAGGTCTTGAGCTAAGAAAAATCTTGTCTTTCAATTTACAGTATAAGTGAGACTGAAATCAATGTTTCAGTAACATTTTTGTTTCTTAATGAAAACATGTTACAAGGGAGAGCAGTTGTAATGTGTATTTCTAATGATCCCTTGTTTTTGTCAATAAATTCGTGCTAAATATTTCTATGTTAGCAAGTCACGCTTATCAGTCAAGATTTAAAAGGTCAACTCACGTATCGTTTGCTTTATTCGATTGTGAATGACGATTGTGATCAAAGTTTCCATATGCTATCATCTTTCAGAAGCTTTAAGATTCAGAATCTAAACATTCTGCATGGATAACATAGCTTACAAAATAAATTTTTACGATTAAGTTTTTTACATTTCTTTACATCGTGAAATAAAATTGAATATACTTTAAGTAGTAAATTATCAGCATATCTAAGTTTTCTTGCAAAATAAAAGTGAAGAAAAAGAAAAAATTAACTCAAATATTTACCAAATATCACTCTTTATATTAATACCCAAATACTTAATTTATTTAAACTATTTAATAAAGAGATTTTAAAAAGAGAAAGGTTATCTTTTTAAAATATAATAGATAGAAGGGTTTAAATGATGTAACGAAGAAAAAAATGGCAATTCCTAGCAGAGCCACATGAACTTGCAACCTCAGGTTTTCCTGGCCTTTGCTCTGCCGATTAAGTTACACTCGCTTCGACACTTTTCTTCATGATAATAATGTAAGAAAATTTATAATGTAATTCTCATTATTTGCAAATCCAACCGATTCCAATAGCTTTGATACTTAGCTTTAGTGCGATTGTTTTCAAATATCGTTTTTATCTTGAAATAATGCATTTCAAAAATACTCTCTATTCACTTAAAAAGATAGGATTTCTCTATTCTTTAACAACATTTTCCCTTTATTTCAAAATGAACAGAGTGGATGGCACACTTCGAAACATAATTAAATTGATCTCTGATGATTAACAAATTTTTTTATCACTAAAATGTAAATTTGATATAACATTTATCGAAAATTAACTTTGTTTGACTTTCTTTTTAAAAAACTATAAAAAATAAAAACTTAAAAAAATCTATCACAAGTATGCTTGAATATGCTTAAATACATTGTGTTGTAATTAAATTAAATGCTTATTATGACAAAAGTATCAAATAATTTAATTTTTATGATGTAATAGAACTCTAGTTATTCATTATATAGAGAAAATTTTCTAATTAAGAAAATGTACATCGATTCAAAACGAAAAAGTGAACTGAACTGCAATGCAATATAAAGATTTAAGTGTTTCATTTAAGTTGTTTTGCAGTTAAGCTTTTAAACATTTTATTTTGAAGCGCTTTTACCAGTTGGCAAAATTTTTTAAAATTACAATTCTTTTTATTTTTTAAACGAGTGAAAAAATAAATTTATTTCAGAGTCAAAACTATTTCTTTAACTAATAATCGTATATACTAATAAAAAGCAAATTATTCATGAGTTTACATACAAAGCAAGAAGTCATTAAAATCAAACGAAAATTTTAAAAATTTATTTTTTACTTTTTATTCTAATGATCATTCAAAAATTTTTTAAATCTTTTATCTTATTTGTTCTCTTGCTTCATTCTCGTTTGCTTATTTGTTTTATATGTTTTGCAGTAAAGCTTTCTTTCTATTATCAAACCATTTAATTTTGAATTGATAGTGAAAATTATTTTTGTTGCAACAATTTCTTATTTCTTCGAAAAGTTATAAAAATGTATCATTTTATGCCCGATCAGAGTTTATCAAGATTTTTAAACTTTTATTTATTTATATAGAAAAAATTTTAACTTTTTTGATGGAGAACGCTATACATTGTCATTCTATAAAGGAAAAAACAGAGTACTCTGTCAACATAGTAAATACGTTTTCCTTCAAAAGTTTAAAAGGCAAATAGTTTATTCGATAAAAGAACGTATGCTATAAATTTATTCTGTTTGCATAACAGTTTTCTAGTTTTTTCTAAACAAACTTTGAAATGTAAAAATTTTGAAAAGGATATAAAACAGTGGAGAGGGAAATTTTTTTCGAAGACTAATTGTGCTTCACTTATATGAAACTTCACTATATCTTCACAGCAGTAAAGAGACTCTCTTAAAAAATAAAAAATACTTAATGGTTACATATGTGAAAGTGTCAAAATAAATCTTTACCTTCATCTTTAATAGTTCTCTTCGGAAAAAAATATAAATAATTGCCTTTGTTTCAAAAAATAAACTTTCCATTTTTAACACACTGTTTGCTTAAAATTATGGACACCAAGTGGTAGTGTTTTTAACTGACAAAACGATTTCAAATACATTTTTGTATCTTCCCATTTTTCTTATTTTGATGAGTATTCTAATTGGAGTTGCATAGAAAATTTTTGCTTGAAGCGAGCGCTTGAATGAATTTTGATCATATTTTTACACAAAATATGAAGCATTGTTGTGTCTCTATACAGCCAATACAAAAAAACAATGACTGCAGGTATTCGGCTTTCTAGCAATGCTAATGCAAGTGGATAAGCTTGCGAAAGCTGTATGAAAAAGTGTTATGAAGGCTCTGCTTTGCTAGAGAGTAGAGTACCTGCAGTAATTTTTTTTATTTGGCTGTAACCAAAAATATCTATTTAGTATCAAAGTAAACAAAATGTAAGAGCATCAAAAAAATTTTGTGCCATGATTACATATACTTAAAGTCTTTAAAAATTTAAGAACTTGAAACTTACGATAGGTGTGTTGATGGATTTATTATCTATGGTACGAATTTGGAAAATTCTAAAAGCAAAAAGATCTATTTTTAGATGCATTTTTAAGCTTTTAGTTTCAGTCTAATTCGTAATTCAACAACAAAACCTTTTTTTTCATAAGATAAGAAATAAATAATCACAAAGATTACAAAAACAAATAAGTTATATTTTTATATTAAACAGTTTGAAAATATGAAAATCATTCTCTCAAATTTGAAAATAAAACGTCATTTCATATTTTACTGTTTATGAGAAATTAGTTAAGAAACACATAAGTTAAAAATTCCATTACATCTAACACTTTTTTGATTTTTTTGTGTGAAGAATTTTAGAAAATGAGATATTTATTATGAAATAAAGATACAAATGCAAAAGAATACGAACAACACCGATTAATTTTTACATAAATCTTTAAAAAATTGTTCAATTTCTTGACCAAATGTATTTTTTGATGTCAAAAATTTTAAATTGAATTTAAAGATAGTTGTGTAATCTTACAAAGAAGCTTTCCTTTATTTTTATTAGCAATAAAGCAATGCATCTGACTCATTTCACGTAAGAAAGATTGAAAAAATTTAATCAGTATCAAACGTTGATGTTAAAGGAAGATTAAAGCATTAAATAAAAACTTTCTTTTGACTTTTTCTTGTTCATGTGTCATGGAGTTAAAAAGAAACCCTCAAACAACTATTTGATCTAATGGATCTTTGTTTCAAATGAGTTTCATTCATTTTGGCTAAACATTTTGGCTATTGTGTAGCACTCATGTCCAATAAATTCCTTTCAATACATTTAAAACACTCTTTATTGCAGAGCAATAGATTAAGAGATTTTATTAGACACGAGTGTACAATTTATTTAAGTTTGAATTTTTCTTTCAAACTTCCGAAAATCTTTTTACTTCTTATTTTTCATTTAAACTTATTTTGATTAGTTGTCTCTCAAATCAAACAGCAAGTTTTGATCAGATTTTTTTTTAACAGTGACCATTTTACAAAGTTCAATTTTGACATTAACATTTTACTTATATGAACAAGTCGCTTTTCAAAAAAAAAAAAAAAATTAAATATAATATTAAACTTAAAAGATTCTCTTTTTTCCTGAAAAAATAGTTTACATCCTCTTTTTTTATGCTGATTTCAATGAAATGTGAGCTCGAAGTCATAGCGAGAAGTACATTTTCCAAAATTAATTTTTCAATAAATATAAGATCACATTTTTTAAATAACATTAGCTTTTGAATATTTGATGAGATGAACTTTTTCAGAAATGGAAAAAAAAGAGATGAAAGTTATCGAGTTAAGTTGTAATAAACGAAAAAAACTCCGAAACTTTAAGAGATGATTTGTTCTCATCTATCTCTTTCTTTCGTGTTCTCTTCAAAAATTTGTTTATTTTTGCAAAGGTCGAGAAGTTTTCAAGAAATGAAAGATTAAAGAGTGAAATTAATTAGCTTCTCTCTATTCGATTACAGAGTGAGGGTCGAATTCTATGTAAATGAAAACACGTTTAAGGAGAAACTGCAACTTTATTTCATCAAAAACCAGCGCTCAAGTAAGTTTTCCTTTTTTTTCTTCTTTCTTCTTTCCTTCTTACAATTCAATTCACTCTTTTTTTAAGGCTTAAGAATTCGGATGATTAAAATGGCGCTCAAGCTATTAGCATGTCTTTTATATGTATTAAGAGTGATATTTGACAGAGGACCAACTTTTGCAACATGGTTTGTAATTTAAAATTTTGATTTAACTCTTGAAATTCTTTTATTTTTATGATTATGTTTCACTGAATTTTATAAAAATTCAAAAATGAAATTGGAGAATGCAGCCATTTCATAGTGCGCTCCAACTTCTCCAGTTTCATAAAGTAAAAAGAGAGGCACAAAATCTTAAGCACCTTTATTCCATCGCTTCACAAAATCCTGTATTCATTAATGAAAATGCAGCATGAAAGCGACGGTCCGCTTCTTGATGTTGGTATTTGATAGCGAAATCGCACTTTTGCTCCCGCGGTTTTTATTCATATTTCTTTATTTATGTCAACGACGACAAAGTTGTTCATTGAATCAATACAAAGTGCATTAGTTCATTTACGTAGTTCAAAAGGAATTCAGTTTTGTGTTTTGTGGGCTCATACATAGCGTCAAAGTTTTGCTTACTCTGCTTTTATTTGCTGTAATGAATTCAATGGACTTAAGTTTTCTATTCACGCTTGCATTTTAAGTATTTTCTGTTTCATTGATTTTTTTTTTCATTTTGGTAGAAGAATCTCTTTCTATGAAAAAAATCAACAAAAACTGAAGTATTGCTCACAAATATCTTCGCATTGGTTAGCTAAAATGAAAGTGTTTGCAGTTATAAGCTATCAGTTGAAAGGCATTATTTCAATAGCAAGCACACTAAGCTTTTTAATCAATTACAGTTGAAAAGATTCTTCGGATTTTTGCCTTAATGCATCCTTGTTTCACAAAAATGATTGCAGGTTCTCGAATTTCCTGCAATGTATTTAATGTTAAAGCTGTTTGGCAATTTTTGTTTTAAAAGTTAAGTTGTGACGTTTGAGCTATTCGTAAGAATAATTCGTTTCGATGAAATGCACAATAAAGTAGTTTTAAAATAATTTTATTTAAGAAACACATTTAGTAAAATTGCATTTTAACGTTATTTTCCTATTAAATACTAATATTAGATTCGATGATTGAATCGCGACTGAATGGTGATTACGGCGTTTAGTTTACGATTGAGTATCGGGGCTAACTGCGACGTTCGGTTTATGATTGTGAATGAGAGCTAACTGCGCTGCATTGCGAAATCGAATGCAGTATATATAATCGTTTTTAATCGTGATTCTCTTTCAAAGATCGAGTACCGCTCGAATAGCAAGTGAATAGTCAGTGGCGATCGCAGACCACGTGGTCTTAGCTGTTGTGCACGCCACAAAGTATTGCGAGAAGGACGAGAACTTGCAATTTTTTGTAACATTTGTTTATGATTTTGTTAAATTTTTTTTGATAAAGTCAAATTAATTTTACAAATTTTCATGAGTTTTATATAAGAGTAATGGTAAAATGAGCTTGCAGCATTGGAAACGATCGCTTAATTAAAAGCAAATTAATTTACTCAGAACAAGAATCTTTCTCGAATAAATCTGAAAATCAATTTCATATCCAAAATTCAAAAGAAGTCAAAAAGTAAATAAAGAGTTAAGTTCTGTTTATAATAAAGTGACTAGTTTGCGAAGTTTTGATCCTGTTGAATCAAGCTTAAATGAAGAGATTTCTCAATGGTATTTTGAAGTAAACATATTAAAGAGGCTTAGTTTCTGTAAGTAACACACAAATAAGATAACTTAATGTAGTTTAGCTTTTGCAACTACTTCGCTTGCTTCACTACAGCAGTTGTGCGCTACTTTTTTCAATAGAGTATGTAATGTTCCTAAAAATCAGTGGTAATGATGCGAGAGAAAAACTTACTGAAAAACTTAAGCTCTTTTGATTTTATCCTAGGATTTAGAAAGTTTGTCACTGGCGATAAAATTTTGTAATTTAAATTTAAAGTAATGTTGCCCTTTTTTGCTTTTATTTAAATTACTCTTGTTAAAACGCCCATATTAAACAAGGAAAGGCACACTTAAACATCAGCTAGTGTGTTAAAAAAAGATCGATAATTTAATCTTTGTGCATTGCAGCTACGGTTGTAAGAGGAATGAAGATGTAAATAACACAGTTCCACTTGCTTCCTCATCAGTGGGTATTCCGTCCACGTATTTGGACAACCCAAATTTTAGCATTAACTGGTACGCTATTTTTAGCGCGTTTGCTTTCTATTTGAATTCTTTTTTACATAGGAATGCTATTATATGGGTCGATAGGAGCTTCCTCATATGGATACTTCAGGTAAAGTAATCATCGATTTTTCTTTTGGATGTTCTTATTTAATATTAAAAATACTTTTTATAGACCATTGTGGCTATAATTTGTCTATGCGAAGCCTTACTCGTTGCCTATCTAAGCTATAAGGGAAACTTAATTCGAACGCTTCTCAATTTTCATTTTATTCTAGAAATTGTCAACAATTCACCATTTTTATCAGGAGTATGAACTGCAACTAAGTGTTAGAAAAATTGACCGATTTTAAATCTTTGTAAAGGTATTTTATGCTCCTCTTCGCAATCTCTTTATTCCTGGCTTTTTAAATTGTTGGTTGGCAAAGAAAACATTAGAGAATATGTTCGTAAGTAATTTCTTTCGCAAATTATTACTTTCATTCATTACTCTAGCTCAAATTAGTTTCACTTTTTGACTTAAACGCAAAATTAAATGAAAAGCATCACCAAAATTGCGAAACTAAATTCGCCGATTTGCGGTTCGTGTTTTCTTTTAAAATCACAACACATTTTGAAGCAGATTTTTAAAAAAAAATTCAATATTCTTAAAAATCATATTAAAAATAAAAAATTCATTAAATTGTTAATATAAGTAATTTATTTAATAGTTATTAAATATTCAAAATTACATTCACTCCTTTTCTAACGAATTGTTTCAATCAAAATCGATTGATTCTGGTGTGAAAAAAGTAAAGTGAAATATTGCACGTGTTCACAAGTTTAGTTTTCTTGCGCTTCACATCACAACCATACAAAACAAGTGAATTAAAGTTGCCTCACAACGATTATGCTCAACCATTTCAGTCTCGGTTTAATTAAGCAAAAAGGAAGTGTAGTGCATAAAAACCATTTAAACAACCGCTAAAAGCAACATAGAACGATCAAGCAAGAATAAACGAATCCCGTGGACAATGTTTTCATCTTATTGCAATACAAAAGAACTCATTCTTTGAGCCATTCTATCAATAATTTATGCAGCTGTTTATTCTCTCATCACTTGCAGAGGCCTGTTTTATTGATTTATAATATATTTATTCACTAAGAGAATCACCAACTCATTTAATTTTAAAGTTTTGCGATAGAGTTAGAAACGGAATAAAAATAGAAAACCCCAAACCCGCCTCCTTCATGGAATGTCTCTCCCAAAATTCGGTATCTCGTCAAACCCATTTCCTGTTAATCTGCCTCAAGTTTAACTCTTTGAACTCTTTAGATCACAGAAATTAACATAAATTCAATAAAATATAAATGTGTACAATTTCATCATACCCATCCTAATACAATAATTTTAAAATTTTTTAAAAGATCCGTTCCATTACCAACCTTTTCACATAATTCTATATCATTTCTCAACACTATGTTTCCTTACTCAACTTCTTTGGTCTTAAAATAACAGACACTTGCTCTTCATTTGATCTACCTCTTGATCAAATTTTGTTCATTCTCGTAAATTTTAATTTTTAATACAATTTCTATTTTAGATAAATGTTTCGCTTACTTTACCGCTTACGTTATTTCAATTTATTTCTATTTTTATTCGCGATGTATAAATATGAGCCCAAGAACAAAAGAGCTTAGAACCCTTTTCCTCTCGGCATTTTATCCGAAACTATCAACTTAAAGGTAGTTACGGTTAAACGGGTAATGCGTGTTGCCCCATTTTACGGGTCGTATGCGTTTACGGGAAAAAAGGATTAAGGTATTGATCCTAAATTCGCCCGTTTTTGTACGGAACGGGTTTGGGATAGAACGATTTTTCCCGTATCCCGTTTCCATCTCTACTTTGCGTATTAATATTCATTTTCTCTCCCACGCTAGAACGATCTGAATCGTGTTATGCAACGATCTCAATCAGCTTTATCGCATCGCCTTATGATTTTATCAGCCACACTTCTCTGCTTAATATTCACAAGGTTTGAAAAATATTGAAACATCGTAAATATTAAATGCTGAATAATGTGAACAGCGTTTGTGGATTTCAACATTTTCAAAGAGCTGGTGGGCGTAACGTGAACCTCTTCGAAAGTCTATACTTCGTCGTAGTCACGTTTGCAACTGTTGGTTACGGCGACTATAAACCGGAAAACATGCATTCGCAATTATTTATGGTTGTAATGATCTGCGTTGCCTTAATTGTATTGCCAACTCAATTCGAACAGTTGGCTTACACATGGATGGAGCGACAAAAATTAGGAGGAAATTACAGCATCCACAGAGCACAGACTGAAAAGCACGTCGTCGTCTGCTCGACAACTTTGCGCTCAGACACTGTAATGGATTTTTTGAATGAATTTTACGCTCATCCTCTTCTGCAGGTCTGTTCTCTTTACTCATCCGCTTTCTTTATTAACTAATTCAATTTATGCATCAATATTCATATTGCATTTTCCAATTTAGCTTCATTATTGTTCAACTGTCTATTTTCAAAGCAGCACTTATTATTTTAATTTAAATTAGATTATTTTCATATGAAACAAGAAAACCAAAATCTATTTTTTTTTCTTGACTTACAAAGTCACTTCACATAAATAACTCAAAAAGTTACATTACAACAAATTACATGTTTTAGATTTGCTTTAGGGAATATTGTTTCTGTGTAAAAAAATCGGTTACTTCATTGGACTTTCAAAATCATCCAAGAGACTTAAAGACACCATCTTATACATTGAAAATTAAATTTTTGAGTCGAAAAAATAGCTTAGTTTCGCAATCCGAAGGAAGCAATAGGTGTAGGTTTCGTCACTCACCACGAAGTTAATGAATAGCTATTTTCTGTCAGCTTTATGTCTGCGTTTCGAGAGCAACTTACAAGAGTCTTTTTAAGCAAATCTAGCTAAAATTCATGAAAAATTGCTAATAATTACAAAACAAAAATTTCTTAAAAAAGAATGAAAACAATTTTTTAATCAATACTATCGTAAAAAGTCACTTTTAATACTGAAGAAAAAAATTTTAACAAATACTGATAGAAATTAAAAACTGTTTAACCCAAGGAAAGTTCACGACTTATCGATTTTGGTAATTTTAATTTGAAAAACAATTGAAAAATGTAACGATTATATGCAAAAAATTTTATTTTCAATCTACTCGGAAGCTAGATATTTTCCGGCCAAGGATAAGAAAGTAATGATAAATAATAATTTAAACTCCCCTTTGTTTCGATAGTTCAAATGTAAAATGCTCTGAGTTCTAATTTTAAGGAAGTTCGTTCTTTTACTACTCATTCTGTTATTAAATTTTGTATTCCAAATAAAAATTTTTACTTTAAAAATATAACTTGAGTAGTAGGTTTTCAAATACTTTTCAAATTTCGCATTCAACATTCCATTTCGAATTTTTAATCTGCATATTCGAATTTTGCAATAAAATTTGGATTTCAAAATGTTAAACAAGTTCAATTTTCTTTTTGAAGCGACGTTATTGTTTAAATTAAATTTAAATATGAATTAACGAATAAATATTGGTTATTATTGTACTAGTGCTTAACAATGAAGATAGATAACAATTAAGATGTAGACGTTGTGAAGAGTATAAAACTTATCCAAAAACCAAAAAACACTTTGAAATTTAAATTTTATTGCAAATTTCCAATATGCAGATCGAAAAATTCTAATTAACTACCTTAAAATTAGAACTCAGAGCATTCTACACTTGAACTATCGAAACAAAGGAGATTTTTAAATTATTATTTTCTTTTCCTTGGCTGAAAATAACACAGTGCCGATTGTGATTGTGAGAAAAATTCTTGCCTTGAGTCATTTCATTTTTCAGGTTTAAAATTACCAAAATTGGTCGCACTTTAGGAATAATCGAGTTTGAAATTTTTAAAAATCCATCAATAAGAGTTGAACTGAAAACCTTTAATAAAATATTTTTAATTTTCGATATGTTAGCGCTCAGCCCTATATGCTTTCGATATTTTACATTATTTTTTATGTATATAATTTATTTCTTTAATATTTAAAATGAATTTAACGAGAATGAATTGGATTGAGCAAAAGCAAATCATGCCATTGCTTGTGACCTTTCGAAATCTAAATGTCATGCGTCCCGTGAAAATCCATAAATGCCAAGCGAATTTTTAAAATTTAAATTAGTTTAAAAAGGCATTCAATGTCAAGCATATATAAAGCCTGCACCAAATATACCAATTAAAAAAAAAATCTAGATTTTTAAGAGACGCGTGTTAATACCAAAATTTCATTAATTTTGGTGAGTATCATTTAGAAACTCTCGTGAATAGATAATGTACCATCGACTTTATTAAACATCGTGCATTAAAGTTTCATTAACTTTGTACGTTTATTGCAACTCCGACTCTCGAAAATTTGAAAAGTTTACAAATTTGTATGCGTTGCTTATATACGCATAGTTATTAAATGAAAACTGCATAAACAGAATGTGAATACTGATAGGACAGTTAACCTGTGAGTGGGTGCAATATTAATGTTACCACAACTCCCAGTCTCAACAAAATAAAACAAACATAATGGACTTTTGCCTAAAAATTGTCTTTTTTTATTGAATCATGTATTTCAAAAAGATAAGTTCAACAATCTTTTTAAAAAACAAAATGAGGGACAAAAATTCATTTATTATGAATTTAAACTTCTCCAAACATAAAATTTGTGAAGGAAGAATGTGCGCGCAATCATGCTTTCATGGGTAATTAATTTCAAAGCTAAAAAAACGGTTTTATTTAAAAAAAGAACAATATTAATTGCCTATAACAGAACTTTGATTTATTTACAAAATTATCATAATTTTGTGCTTTTGAAAAGTTACAGTCAAAAATAAAGGATTAGAAATATAAAGTGAAAGGAAATTTTTGCTTTAAAATCAATACAAAAAATGTTGATAAATTAATAACTAGAGAGATATTAGTAAAAACTTGAATTTAATATTTTGAGCTTTTATCATGATCATAAAATCAAAATTACTTCAATATAACCTCAATCGACTAATTTTTTTTAAATCACCCATAAAATGTTAAGTTTTTAAGAATTGCTAAAAATTTTCTTAAATTAAAAATTGATATAAAATGGACATTAATCAAAAGTTTAGAGTTTAAATATCAAAAATCAATGGAGTTTAATCTATATGCAAATTATTCGCAAAAAATAACACTCTTGCAAAACTTGAATTTTAAAGCAATAAAAATTTGATTTTTTTTAAATTATTAAACAACGACTCGTAACAGTCTTTAATTTGATCATTTTTATAAGAAATTAATTGTAAATGTATTTGGACATTTTATTATGTTAAATATGTTGAGGTCCCAATTTCTATTCTTTTTTAATTCATGTTTTTAAATGAAAATGGCAAAAATAAGACGAGAGACTGTTTTCATTTTAATTGTATATTAAATTATTTCACCACGATATTAAAAAAAATTGAAATGTTAATGAATAAATCTGATTATTCATGAATATGTAAAAAGATTTGATTTACCTTTCAAAATGAACCAAATGTATCAATTAAAAAATCTAAATTTTTATGGGACGCATGTTAGAAAAAAATTTCATTATGAACTCCATTTATACTCGTTTTTGAAATGTATGCTCGAAAATATGAATTTTCTTTTTTATGATAAAAAATGAGAATATGAACTATAATTAAGAATTGAAGATGGTCGAGTTTATTGCGATCATCGTTTTTCATCGGCTTCTTTGTAGTTGTGATGTGATGAAAGATATAAATAAATGAGCAGACTTTCCTGCTATTTTCATATTAAAATTATACGATTTTTTTTAATTTTGCAAGTGCATCTCGACTAGAATTTTTGAGCCTTCTAAATATTAAATTTTAGTCAATTATGATGAAAGGCTTGCTGAATTTTGTTTTAGAGTACCTCATTTAACAAAAATCCTGTATGCGGCTTACTTGCAATGCATATAATGTTGAAGCTGTATGTTTAATTTGCTTGATAAAGTTATTGTATATCTCAAGAAAGTCGAGCAAGTGCAGTTTTTTTTTGTTAAGACAAGTGTTCACTGTTCACGTGTTGAAAAAATTTTATCTTACACTATTGTCCAGAAACTTTCATTTATTGTTTTGATATAAAGCATACTTTAAGTAAAGTGAAATATTTTTAGGACAAGAATTTACTACTCTGTTCAGAAAAAAGTTTCTAATTTTTTGAGAATTTCTTCATAGCCCGAGAACCTTTTTTATGAAAAAAGCTGTTCAAAATAACAAAAATAGTTACAAATTGTAAATGTTTGCCTTTTCAATTTTTATTTCTCGTTATCACAAAAAGAAAAGAAAAAATGAGTTGTAGCGACGACTGAAGCTGTAAAGAGCCAGTGTTTACCGAAAGGCGAAATATGCTCTTTTATCGGATTTGCGATAGCCGAATTGGCCATCCTCTGTTGTTGTTGCAAAAGGCGAAGTGCCTTATTTTATCCACAAAAATCTTCGTACGATGGTTATTGCCGATTAGCGTGTTACTGAAGCGGACGTTTTTGCTATAATTTAAAAAAAGGAAAAGAATTTTGAGCAAATTATTGCTTTCATCTTCAGTCAAAATCTTAAATTATTTAATGCTTACCATTATAAAAATACGTATTGTTTCCATTAGAAAAATGCTTCAAGTTGAGATTGTTGATTTTACTACACATTTTTTATAATTTTGACTGAAAATGTGTTTTTATATGAATTAATAGATTATTTGATAAATTTTAAAATTTTAAATTCATTTAATTTATGTGAATTTCTACTTTTTTATTTTTTATATTTGATACTTATATAGACGATTAAGTGATGGTAACCATAGTAAATTTTTTTTAAAGGATTAATAAATGAAGTAGAGTTTAGTAACAATAAATACATTTAATTTTGTGAAAACAAAGTAAAATTCAATATTTAAGTTCTTTGTCGCACAAATATAATATGAAAAGTCAATTAAATTCACTTGCAGGATTTTTATGTTGTTTTGCTTTCGCCGTGCGAATTGGATACAACAATGAAAATGATACTTCAAGTGCCAATGTGGGCACAGCGAGTGGTTTATATTAAAGGATCGGCATTAAAAGACACTGATCTGACCAGAGCCAGGTTTGTCCGCTTTTTTATTGATTTTTTTCCCTTTTGTTTTGCATTTTATTTTTTACTCCTTTTCCTCATGTAAAAATCGATTTCTGTGATTCTTAACCGAAATTACTTTCTTACACTGAAATTACAATTCTTAAACACTATAAATGTTATCATCTTTGCAAACTTGGTGCTTTTTCTTTTACTTTAATTAAATTCTAATTGTTTTTAATATAATATTATTAATTAACTAAATTATTATTAAATTAAATATACAAAAAGAAGCAAAGCTCTAGTTGACGAATCCTCTTGACGATTATTTCATTTTACGCAGCGATTATTTAACTTGTTTTTTAAATTCACTATTATCAATTATTAATTATTTATGAATTTT
>NCKU01003646.1:0-14502 GCA_003675995.1 Dinothrombium tinctorium | reverse complement strand
AAGAGTGTATATTGTAGAGCAAATAAAATTAAACACAACTTGATTATTTTGTACTTTGAATAGGATCGAACGAAAGTTTCTCAAAGAATAAACTAGTTGAATTTAGAGAAAAAGCAGCGCTATAGAAATCAATGAGTATTAGAAAGTTGAATTATTATGAAATATTCAAAAGCAGAACCTAATGAATTAAATATAATTTTACACCTAAGTCAAAATATTCATAAAAATGTTCGACGGATGATGATTATTGGTAAAGGAATTTGTTTTTTTGGCGTTCAGCTCTTCAAGAATACTTTTATTACATAGGGGCTTATTCAATATAAACTTCATTGTTTTTAATATTGTCAGATAAGCTCTTTTGAAAGTTTTCAATTGTGTTTTCAATATTTCCATTTTGTCTCTATTTTAAATCGATTTGCGTGCTATCTAATTAAGCTCTGTCACAAAATGATCATATGTGTAAAGAAGATTAAAATTTTAGTAGTATTGACATGTAAAATTTTATTTAAAAATTATGAACTACTTCTGTTAAAATATTAAAGTTAGAAAATTCTTCCGAATATATGGCTCTTGAAAAATAAAATAAAATTTAGTTTTTCGGGTTTAAGTGAACAATATATCAATGTAAAAACAAGTTATTAGTGTGAACGTTTAAAAATTCCATATGATAATCCATTATAATCCATAACTCCATATGTAAGCAAATAATTTATTGATATCACAAATTCTTACCCACTACAAATTTCATTTTAGCCAATTTTTACATTAAATTTTCACACAATTTATTGATTTAAAACGAAAATTAGCGTGAAATAGTTTACTTTCAGGTAGCAATTAGTAGCTTGGATCCAGCAAATTTGACAGCTTTCCTCTAAATGAGCATTTTGATCGTTATCCATTCTTTGCAATCGAAAGCTTTAAAAGTGAAGAAATTAAACACCTTCTCGAGAAAGACGAGCTGTTCGATAAAGAACTGAAGTGTCGCGTTTCAAACAAAAAATTTTGTTCATTTTTTTAACATCGCTTCAATTTAATGTTTCGTGCATTCATTTATTCAAATAATTTTTCGCACACATTTCAAGTGAAAAACGAAACGAAAATTTAAATTTTTTCTGCGAAAGAAAAAAAAAATGAATTCGTGTGTATTGAGATGTCAACTGTGATAAGAATACCTAAAAGTGAAACTAAATATTTAAACGTTGTCACAAAATTATACGAGTTTCAAATAGTTTCGCAGAAAATGGACAGTTAAGTTGAAAAATTCACTATTTCAATTCACTTTTTTCGCTAGCTCGCTGCTTGCATTTTCACTTTTAACTATTTAAAAACAGTAGCCGCTTTAAAAAAAAATTTTCTCTTTCGAAAATTGAAAGATTCGAATTGATTCGCGATGAATCGATAGTGAATTAAAATTAATTTGCGCCATAAAAAAATAAGAGTGAAAGAAGTACATGAATCGATAAAAATTCGTGGATTCATCGCGTCGACCACACCTCTGGCTTTCGATGAAAGTTTTCACTAAATGAAAAATAATAAACGAATATTGCGTTTGAAACACGAATTCTCTAATTTCGCATAAATTTGACAAATTATAGCGAAATGTGAGCGAATGCCGAACACAGAAATTAATTATAAAAGAAAATTTTGCGTTTTTTACCATTCAAAAGCTCAGCTGTCGTCAGGCTTCCGTTGTCGCTCGCTCGCTCGCTCGCACAAAATCATTATTTTAATTAAAATTGATTTAATAATGGCGAAAAAATTCTTTATGGGTGGTCAGCGGTTCGCTTAAATTTGAGCTCTTCTTTTGAAAGTAATGTTTGTTACTCACGAACGATTTAGTAAGCAAAATACGAATTCAATTTGAGTTGAGTTGAGAGCAAATGATACGAATGAGAAAAACAATATCATAAGAAGGAAATGAATACAAATGAAATAAACTTTACAAAAATTATTTTCATTTTCTTGACTCCATAATCTTTAACTTGCAATTGTTTGACTGCAGTGTGATTAGTTTTTCAAAAGTTTGGTGTACACTAAAAAAAACTTAAAAAAAGATTTGCTTTTGCAACAACGAGATTTGAAAATAAGGAGTTTCGCAAATGTTTTAAAGAAAAAAATTATAATTTATAGTAAAAAATGAAAATATTATGTTGTTGTGGAAGTAATAAGGCGTGAACCATATTATTAAGCGATGTTAAAAGAGGAGCAAATACGTTAAAGGAGAAACATCGAAAGCAATCGCAAAATAGGCGAATTTGATTTGAAGAATAGCTCGACAAAAGCGACGTGTTTGTAAGTGAATTGCAAGCAAATGCGCAGGTTTAATTAATGGAAGTTTGGAGAGCATCTGCCAAGCTCACTGCTAGTTAGTGCAGCTAGTGCATTCGTTTTTGCATTCGCATTCGGTGCGTTTTGTATCGTACATTCAAATTAACTCTCGATAAGCGGAAAATGAAGAGGCTGGCTTTTGGTGCTCCGATTGTAATCGATTTGTTTGTTTGACGTTTATAAAGATTTATTCAAAGAGTTCTCGCAGCGTTTGAATCGAAATGCGACGCAGAGCGAATAAAAAGAGAAGAGCCAATTGCGAGAGTAATCATTTAAAGGGCAATTGGCTACCAAGCAAACGCGTGTTAATCGGTGCCTTATGCATTTACTGCTCCTTCGAGAGTCGAGCGGAGAGCGAAATGTTTGCATTTTGAATATTTAATGAAAGATTTATTGTAACTTTTAACTAAATTAGTTGAAATACTGGTAACACGTGACTTAACTTTAATCTACTTACACTCGAGCGTTTCATGTTCCGTCTTCGCTTTTCGCTCTTTTCTCTCTGCTTTATGTGCGAAATGCTTTCGCTTTTTTCGTATAATGTTCTAATGTTTTCATATAAATTTGCTGCTTTTACAACCGCGTAAAGCAGTGCGATTCGGATGAAGTGTTTCGCATCGGCGTGTAATTGAAGCAACACGCTGCGACGCAACCGCTCGCCAATTTCGCTTCACGCGCAATTATAAATAATAAGTGATTAATATTAAAGGAGTGAAATTAGATTTGTGAGACGAGCACTTTTTACGCACTCAGCGAAAGAGTGTCTCGAAAGCATTAATCAATTTATTGCTAATTTACTTGCTGCACTTGAATGAGTTGAATGCGCAAAATTCACGATGCTCGCAACTGCATCGCTGCGGATGTGTGTGTGTGTGTGTGTGTATGTCTCAATTCGCTTTAACGGCAATATCTATCGTTCGCAATACAACCTATAATTAAATTTCACTGAATTAACTCTGCTTATCTTTATAAATAATACATACATCGAGCGCTGCAACGAAAACTCATTTATTTTCGGTCGTTACTGATTTTTTGAAGAAAAGGCACTGAAATTAATGAGAGCAAATAATGGACTCCACTCGAGCTTTTGAAACTTGCTTTTTTGTTCAAACTGCAGATCGGAGCTTTGATTTCGGCTTTCGAAAGCGTCGCAAGCAAATTGCTCGCTTTCGACGAGCAGCAAAAAATCGCGAAAAAATTGAAATCAACTGATATTAATGAATGTTTCACAGCTTTTTTCTATCATTCTCACACCCGAGAGTTGATTCTTTCGCCTCGCAGAAGCAGCGATGTCAAGCGGTGTGCATTTTTTCTCTCGCTCACTTTTTGCCCTCGTGTTTAGGGTTACAAAACCACTTCGAATTAGAGATGCAGAGCAGCTCTCGAGCTTGATAACTCGCTTTTGCCTCGTAAGTTTTTAACGTGCTCAACATTGATTTATGATTGCTTCTTTCGACAGAAGAACAGAAGCAGACGACGCTAAAAAAAGTTATCGCTACAAAACTTTTGCGAATGATGTTTTAATAAATGAAGCTCGCATCGACGCTTGCATTCTCGCTAACTCTTTGAAAAGCATTTGTAGGCTGTAATTGAATTTAGATAATGCTTAAGTTTCAATTTATAAACTTTAAAGTTAGTGACAAGTGTCCGACCATTTGCTTGACGCTCGGCAATAAATAACATTTTCGAAAACATATCGCCCGCTGCATTCTAAGTGAAATTATCACGACTAAAAGTTTCTTTGAACACGTCTCTGCAAATTGCGTTTGCATTGAAATCGCATAAAAATGCAGAAAAAACGAAGATACCGACACAAACTTTTATTGGCTTATTGTAGAGCAGGTGAAAAGAGCAATTAAATGTACTATCAGCTCGGGTAAGGGTAAATGTGAGCGTATCTTATCTGCCAAACAGTTCACCAAAAGTTCGCTGTTTGCCGAAAAAGACGCTCGCTTTTGATTGTACTCATCACTTGTCGGCTGAGAGAAAAAGAAACGCAATTAAGATTTCACGTCGTCCGGCTTCTTAATGTAAACAGTCAATTTTAAACCCAAATAGAATGAACCGAATTTTAATTGATGAGGGCTTCAACGTGAAAGGCAAGATGTTGAAACAAGCTTTATTTCTCTAATTGCGTTAGAACTTCGTGAAGTTCGAGTTTAAACGAATGTATCTAATATTGTTCTCTGGTTTGTCGATTTTTGTTTTACGCTGCATTTTTCTGCTTTTAGAATGTTTTCGCCTTTTGATTCAACGTTAATTTCATTAGGTAATGATATGAATCGGATTCAAACAAAATGAGCAAACTATTCTACTGAATGTTAGGCAAAAAGTGAAAATGAAGACATTAGAGTGAAGAGAGTGAGATAATGAAACGATGTTCTGCATCGAAGCACATTGATGATTATACTGTACCCTAAAACTCTATAAATTTTGAACAATTTAAGATTCGTAGAAAGCGTTTTCACGAGAAAACTGTCAGTTGCAATTTTAAAACTATTAAAATAAGTTGACTTAAACCCTGAAATGTAAATGCAAATGCAAAATGAAAATGTTTCTTGTAACGCTTAGTTTTGTAAGCGTCTGAATTCGCAAACGATTTAGACCCTTGCCACTTGCGTCGATTCAATACTCGCGATTTCGGTCACTCTAGAGGATCATTAGAGTCGACTAAATAATGATTTATTCACAATTAGAATAATTTACATGAAAATGAACGCGAATAATCGGCTTTCATAAAGTGAAAAGTGAGCGTTAACTTCACGTTGCATTCACGGGTTGAATATACGGTGAGAGAGTAACTTTCAGACTGCGCTTTTATCAAAGCATTTCTTTCGATATGAAGCAATGAAAATGAAGTTTGCATTTGAAAGTGTACAGTTTATGACAAGTTCAAAATTTATCGCCACATTGCTTATTGAAAAATGATATCTAAAATGATCACTTTGTCTAGATTCAAAAAAGCACCCGGAAAGTGTGAATGATAAACGTAGCGGTGTAAATTTAGAAGGTGGCCGACTAGTTAGCACCAAAAATAAGCTAGTGTCATAGGAGAAATAAAAATAGCTGCGAGTGATTAATAGTAAAATTTAAAATCACTTTTTATTGTCGTTTGATGTTGTAAATTCTAAATTATCAAAATATGTGCACTCTGTTCACTTAAAAAAGAATTTCACTATGCTTTTAGTTTATTTTCGCTCTATTTTTAAATTAATAGAGCATACTACTCCCCACACAAAAAGTATACACAGCAGTGATGCATCATTTACAAAGTTGTATACTTTTTGCGTCGGGAGTAGTACAATTGGACAGAAAAAAGTTTCACTTCGCAATGAATTAAGCTTTAAACACATGAAACTTTTTCATGTCCACAATAATACAGTAAAATCCGACAATCATTTATGTTTGTAATCCGACCTCTCATTTATCGACTGACATACTCGAAAATCTGGCGAAATATTTTGACCAAAAAATTTTTTCAATAGATATCACTTCCTAAAATCTCCGGTTTTCGACCTAATTTTTTGGTCCAAGCGATGTAGAAATAAGAAGTTTGACTCTATCTTGTTATATTCTTTATTATGAAATTCTCATAGCGTTTCATGTGACACAACAGACTCGCTTACTCATTTATGACTATTGTTCTCCATGATTTTTAATTAAAATTGAACAGTAAAATGGATGCGGCGTTGATTTAGTCATTTTTCAAAAATTACAAAAAATATTACCTTACATTTCAAAATTAAAATTTTTATTAAGGGTCAAATATTTAATTTTAATTCTTGATGAACAAAAAATAATAAAATTTCGCCCAATATAACAGCAGGTGCCAAAAATAACAGTATGGCATCATGTTAGATGGGAGTTATTTCCTGCATTTCCGATAAACGCTTTTGTTGGATGTATTTTTTTCAATGGAAAACTTTATGGAATTTCAGATTTAGAGACAAAATAAATGACAATAGTAGCAAACAGTTTGTAAAAACTTATTCATCTCCATCAAGATGAAAAAAGCCATCTGCCTGTCGCGAATAGCTGAATCTCGATTGACCAGGTTTTAATGCAAGTTTATGAAGTTTTATGAGATGCCTTGTTAAGTTGTTCCCACGAGTGAACTTTTTCTTGCATTTATCACAAATGTATATGTTGTTAATCGACTGATGTTCTTGCTTTTGATGTTTCGCGAGGGTATGACAACAACGACATTCAAAAGCGCACATGTTACATTTAAATGGATTGTCTTCACTATGAATATCAATATGCTTTCTGAGGTCTGAACGCGTTTTAAACTTTGAATCACAGAATTGACAAGCAAAAGGCCTTTCATCTGAGTGTCTATAAAGCTTATGATGTTTTAAACTCGATGGCGAATCTGTTGCCAAGCCGCAAATTTCACACACAAATTGACGAAAATGTGTTCTTGAATGCTCACGTAACAATGTTAGAGTTGAAAACTCTCGAGAACATTCTTTACATTGAAATTTTCCGATTGCCACCCATTGATTTTGGCACTTTGGAATTTGAGCTTCATCTACCTCACTTTGCACCACTTCTGCTTCCGTACTACTTGGAGCTTCTACATGAAGAGTAACAGTATATTGTTGGTTGTCGTCATCGGTTGTTACTTGAACAGTGATAGATTCAATTTTCTTCTCCTCCATATCCAATTGACGGAGTAAATGATCACAAAATTTGGTCACTGCACAAAACATTGCACCACAATTGGGACAGGCGATGACTTTTTCTTGAGAATGCGACTTCAGGTGTTCTTTCAGATGAGATCTTGTGTCAAAACCACTTTGACAATTGTCCCATTTACATTTCGCAAATCTACTTTCTCTCAAAGCTTCTTTAGAAAGTGAAGGAATGGGAATGTCGAATGGATGTGTTTCAACGTGACGATAAAAGGATTCAGCATCGTTAAACTCAGCGTGACATTCTTGCCAACCGCAAACAAAAGCCGACGGCAATTGTGGTAAAACTGTTCTCGTCGAGTTATCCATATAGCATTGAACCTCCTTTTGAACAATTCGCGATATTCGTTTTATCAATGCTGAGCCTCTGCTCATTAGTTTAGTGTGAAAGCCGTGATAACTTATGTGTAAATAGAGCTGCAGTTTGTCGCTGAATTCATCCTCATTGCATCCATTCCAACAGCAGCCAAGTGGTGTTTCGTTGGAGTCATCTGCACTCACCAAATGCATGGAATCGCAATGCGATTTTATATGGGAAAGAAACAACGCCAAGTCGTCGAAAGCGGGAGTTTCGCATTCATTCCATTCGCAAAACAATTGCAAATCTAATGAATCGAGTCGCGATCCGCTTTTCGACATTTGCTCTTTCGGGAACAAACATTAATTGCGTCGCGCGCTGTAGTCGGGTGCGATCGCAATGAGCGAACGGTACACGAAAGTTGACACGTTTTGGCGAAAGCGAGCGTTTCGCGAACTTAAAGTAAAGAACACTGCGTTTGAAGCGATCGTTTCAATCAAAATTCACGCGAAAAGCGATTGAAGAAGCGGACGAAAATGGATCGAATGGTGCCCCAATCTTGGGCCGATCAAATGGCCGAACAAGGCGATAACGATTTGGATGAGGGTCTCGCGTCCGATTTGCCGCCGCCCGAAGAGATAATCGATGGCGACACAAAGAAAATCATCACTTATCGTTATAATGAGGAGGGAAAGAAAGTGAAAACCGTAAGCTACTATCGGATTGAGCGAAGACAGGTTTCGAAAGCCATCGCAATGCGCAAAAGTTGGAAAAAATTTGGTAACGCAAAGCGTGATCCACCGGGGCCTAACCCTTCAAATACCAGCATCGTCAGCGACGACATATTCATGCAATTCATCTCAAATAGAGACGACGATCAATTAGATGCAAGCAGAGATAGTAACTTGGATTCGAAATCGCAGGCTCTCGGCAATCGAAGTATTGTGAAATGCCGTTATTGTGAACAGGATCATTGGACGTCAAAATGTCCCTACAAAGATAAATTCGAACAACTCTCTATTTTGAAAGAAAAAGATAATGCGGCCGCTCAGGCCTCCGTCGAGCCAAAGCTGGAAGATGGCAAAAAGACCGGCAAATACGTGCCTCCGGGAATGCGAGAAGGTGGCAATAAACGAGGAGATGTAATGACCAGCAGCAAATCGAAAGATGAGCCAAATACTATTCGTGTGACCAACTTACCAGAAGAAATTATGGATTCTGACATAAGAGAGTTGTTCTTGCCATTTGGTCGAGTGGTGAGAATATTTTTGGCGAAAGACAAATACACAGGACAATCTAAAGGTTTTGCATTCGTTAGTTTTGAGAAAAGGGAAGATGCGGCGAACGCCATAAAAGCTGTGAATGGCTTCGGTTACGCTAATCTCATTTTGAATGTAGAATGGGCGAAACCATCGAATAATTAAATCAAGATCTTGTTTATTACCTTCAATCTAATTAAACGCTTAATTACATAAAAGTTTAAATTTTGAAACCCAACTTTCGCATACATTCTTTATGCGCTTCAATCAGTTCTCTGCAGTTTTCTTCACCGTTTTCAATAATACTGCAAAAGAAAAAGGTTTGTAATCTTGATTAGTGATCCTAGTGAAAAGCGAGATACGAACCATTGATCGCGCGCACGCTTTGTCTCCGGACACGCACAGCAAGGCTTCAATTTTTTTCCATCGTTTTCGTTTTTCGCCGCGTTTGTTTCCATCATTTCACTACAAGAAAATGGATGTTTGAAAGCAGCTTAAAAAGAAATGGGAATAAACGTGAAATGAGTGGAAAGCAGTGATTTTGAATTGACTTTCACTGAGGTTTCAGCTCATGAAGGCGGTGCTTCGAACACATGTGTTCGATGCTTACGCAATGGCAGCCGTTATAATCCGTCGTTTTTTGGGTACAAAAGCGTTGCCGAATTCGGCGAAAGCTTTGACTTTTCGTTCCTTCGGACAGCCCGAAAACGTGATCGAGATCAGTGAGTCGCCGCTGAACCGAGAAATTGCAGCGAATCAAGTTTTGGTTCGATTTATCGCTTCTCCCGTGAATCCTGCCGATATAAATACAGTTCAAGGTGTTTACGCAATTAAACCGTCTCTTCCCGCTATCGGTGGACACGAGGGTGTTGCCGAAGTTATTGAATGTGGGTCTAATGTGAAGCAATTTAAAATTGGTGATTGGGTGATTCCGTCGTTAGCAGGCTTCGGAACATGGCGAACATATGCAGTGGCAAAAGAAGATCAATTTTACTTAATCGACAATCAATTAGATGCATTGAGTGCTGCACAGTTATCAGTGAATCCATGTACAGCTTATAGGATGCTCAAAGACTTTGTTCACTTGAAAGCAGGTATTTAAGTTACAAGATTCATAACGATTATCATTCGAACTCATTTCAAATTGGTAGGCGATTCGGTGATACAAAATGGAGCAAACAGTGCGGTTGGTGTAAATGTGATTCAACTTGCAAAATTGTGGCAAATAAAGACGATTAATGTTGTAAGAAATCGAGAGAATTTAAAAGAGTTAGTCGATGAATTAAAACAATTAGGAGCCGATTATGTCATAACTGAAGAAGATTTACGCCAAAAGGATGTGATGGCCGAAATCTGGAAGCAAGTGCCTAAACCCAAATTAGCTTTTAACTGCGTCGGTGGTAAAAACGCGACCGATTGTATGCGTCATCTTGCCGATACTGGAACTATGATCACATATGGTGGAATGTCAAAACAACCTCTTACAGTCCCTACCGGCTCATTAATTTTTAAGGATCAACGATTTAAAGGTTATTGGATGACAAGATGGGTTCAAGAAAACGAACATTCACCAGAACGAGCATCGATGTTGGAGTTCATTTGCAAAGCTTTAAAAGATGGAAAACTCAAGTCTCCAAAAGCAATTCCTGTAGATTTAAATGATTATAAAGATGCATTCGAAAAAATCGCGAAAGGAAAAAGTGAAGGAAAAATTGTTTTTGTAATGAAATAAATCTTGTTTAACTTAATGAGTTTTAGCGATTATTTATCTTTAGTTATGATTGCCATTTGAAACAAACTTATCTGATGAGAAGATGTAAGTCCTTTTACTTTTTAAGCTTATTCTATCGTCGAATGTTTAATTTTCACCTTCACCAAAGCTTTAATTTTTTTTTTTTTAAGTGTTGTCCTGTTTCGACCGCCGCCAATTTTGTGATTTCAAGCATTGTTGTCTTCGGCATTATTGTCAATGAACTTATTTCGCGCGAACACATTTTCGTTTTGATTAATGAAATGACTTCTGATAATTTGGAAAAGCATACAGAACGCTTAGAAGCGCCTGAAGAATTCAACACCTCAGTGATTCTATTCAATCTGTACATCGATTTTTTAAAGTATTTTACACAAAAACAGTTGAATTTGGCTTTTTCACCAGTTGCTCTCGTCGCTAAACTGGCATTATTGTTGTATTGTGCGAAAGGTTTGACTAAAGATGCCCTCATAAAGTTCGTATTTGGCAAAAATGAAGTTACAAAGCAGAGCATAACAAATCTTCTACACTGCATTCAAAAATCGCTAAAAATGGCAAACAGAACCTTTTACCATTTGAATATGTCGCACCTCTACATGAATCGAATATATTCGGATGGTCTGAAAAATGAATTTCTTGCTTTGTTGCAAAACTTCTTCGGTTGTAGCGTTGAACCGCTTGATGTTGGAATTTACACAATAAAGATTAATGAAGATGTTTATTTCGCAACTAATGGTAAAATTAAATTGACGCTTAAAGACAATGAGAAAATCTCTTCTTTGTTTATTGACGTGAGTTATTTTAGCGGAATATTCGATTTAACAATTGATTCTGGACAAAGAATTGAGAGATTCTGGTGTTTAGAAAACGGAAAATTTAGATTACGCAATGTACCTTTTATACGAGGAGTTGGTTTTCTAAATTTTTTTTACCACGCACCACTCGATATTTTACTCGTCGAAATTCCGTTTAAGTATTGTGATTTGAAACTTAAGCTTATTCTTCCACCGAAAGCAAAAAAGATTTGCGATTTTTTCTCAAGTTTTGACCGAAATCTTTTATTTGAAATGATGCAAAACACATTTTCTTTAACTGCCAAAAAAGTAGAGATCATTATGCCGCAAGTTGATTTGATTACTTCACTGAAACTAAAAGAAACGCTCATTCAATTTGGACTTGATCATATTTTTAGCTCAAATAGCGATCTAAGCGAAATGTTTGTTTCGAAAGCTGCTTCATTTGGATTACAAATAGATGAAATAATCCAACAAACGGTGTTTTCAATCAAAAATACTGTAACAACTAATGTAGAACAGAAACAAAGTGACTTGGATATAGTGCGTGTAGACCGTCCGTTCATTTTTGCGATCATTGCAGATGCACCGGAAAAGAAAATCTTGCTTTTAGGTGCTGTCAATGACCCATCAAAAAATTAATTTACAACTAAATCTTGTTTATACCGTGAAGTCTCTTAAAATTCTGTCAGCAAAATATCTATTGCAGAATGAAAAAAGAGTAAAGTGAAAATTCGAAAATCATTTTGAATATTTCATTTCCAACTTTTTGTTTAAAAATGAATTTTAAAATCTAAATCATAAAATTTTTCTTCTAATAAAGGGTGAAGAAGATATGAATTCAACCTCGAATCAGTGTTCTATGCTAAAACATATAATACTAAGCGAAGATACATTTGCACGTAGCCTCGTGTCAGGTGTAACCGTGCTTCAAATGCTATGCTCACAAGCATTGGCGCGATTTATATTCGCTCTTGTTGGTTCATTTATCAATTTCTTTTCATCAGTTGTTTACACAGATTTCTTATCAAATAGAATCTCTTACATTGGTTCTTGCTTTAATATTTCTGCAAACATTAGCTGAAATCGTTTCGGTAATGCTGCTCGCAGTAATAGTAAATAGTATTGTGATGCGTTTTTTTCTGTTACTCTTTTGACACTTTTTTTCACGAATGGTATTTTGCACAACATGCTTATATAACCTTATTATTTGCAATGGCTCAATTATTATTTACCTCTGTGTTTACCTGTGCAAACATTTCGTAGATTAACGCTTGAAAAGATTTCGTTATTTATTCACTAAATTTGGCCCGGTTTTGTCGTTTCTATCGCTTGGATCGTATTTCCATTTATTTTTTGCACTTTCATTTTGAGCTTACGAAAATAGTTGTGTAATTTAAATTGAAGAATTGTAGCATTGTGTGAATTAAAACGCAACACGTGTTTCATTAAAAATTTGCCAAAAAAAATTTAGCAACAGAATCAAACTTTACAACAAAATTTAATAAAAAAAATTTTGTTTTTTAATTTGCAACTTTTCGAGATTATGAGGATAATTGGAAGACGAATACCTAAATACACTTAAAATAAATTGTGATATTCTCACTGCATATTACCACCGTTAATTTTATCATAGCACTTTGAACATTATCAATTTGTTAAACGAAAAAAGTTTTACAGATAAATTGGTGTAAATTTTCTTATGAACTTTAATTTCATATATTCATCACATTTGTTGAGTTTGAAAAGCTAAACTGTGATTCTGCTATTTCGAGTAAATATCTGCGACTCTATTCGCATTCGCGCGATATGCATACGGAATTGTTGTTGTTTCAGTTGACATTGGCACTGAATTTAGCGACATGCCATCCATCTTTGAAGGTTTAACCGTGGTTGTTTTTGGTTCTTCAGGAACAACATCGGGCTTATCACCTCCATGTGGTTCTTTTTTTGTTGTTGTTTCGGGCGTTTCGGTCATAGGTGTTGTCAATTCTGTTGTAGGTTGGCTTTCTTTACCTGTTGTGCTTTCAGTTTTTGCTTCGGTGGTCATTTGAGGCGTAGATTCTGTACCATGTTCTGTGGTTGCTTCTGTTTTGGTTAATTCTGTAGTTGTTGCTTCGGTTGTGGTTAATTCTGTTGTTGTTGCTTCGGTTGTGGTTAATTCTGTTGTTGTTGCTTCGGTTGTGGTTAATTCTGTTGTCGTTGCTTCTGTTGTAGTCAATTCTGTAGTTGCTGCTTCTGTTGTGGTTAATTCTGAAGTTGCTGCTTCTGTTGTAGTTAGCTCTGTAGTTGTTGCTTCTGTTGTAGTTGATTCTGTAGTTGTTTGTGTGGCATAAGCGGTAGTACTTTCCATTTCTGTAGTTTGAGTTTCTGTTTCTGTAGCTTTTGTTGTCACAGTTGTGTCAACTCGAGGTTTTACAGGAGGAGCTTTTTCGTGTTTCTGCTCAATTTTTTGTTGCTCATCTTTATAATCAGGTTCATGCTTTTGCTGAAGTTGGGGCTCGAAAGGATCTTCATGATCTACTTTCTGTTGCTCGTCTCTATAATCTTCTTGCTGCTCTTGCTTTTGTTGCTCAACTGGCTCTTCATGATGAACTTTTGTTTGTTGATCATCCTCATCGAAACCTTCATCAATATAAACTTTAATTGTAACCTCAGACTTGAACGTAAATAATACAAAAGTTAATTTTATTTTCAATTTTGAATAAAAACTTTTTGAAAGTTTCCATCAGCACTTTGATCATCATGTGAAAACAAATTCAAAACAAAAAACTGTTTGGTTTTGACATTCGAAATTGAAAATAAATTAACTTTGTCATGGACGTCGAAGTCTAAGGTTACAATTAAAGTACACTTTCGGAAATAATAACATTCACATCCCAAAATCTTCATCAATTTTTATCGCTTAACACGATAATGTTTAATCTTAAACATTACAGAGTTCAACTGGTCATTAAAAGTTGAATTGTTTTTTCTATGAATTTAATCCGTAAGTACGGAAAATTTTTAATTTTAAAAACTTGATGGAGGAACGTTATTATTTTCGAGAGTGTATATTATATATTTGACGGTGAAATTATAAAAAACCTTCATCATCAATTTGAGTTGGTTTTCCTCCTTTTGAATCTGTGGGCTTTTTTGGAAGAGGAGCTTTTGTTTTGCTACTATGTTGCTGAACGATTTCTTTTCCTTTAGTGTCATGCGGCTTTCCAGAAGAATCCTTTCCTTTAGCGGCATGTTCTTTACCCTTAGAGTCATTTGATTTAGTAGGAGAAGATTCCTTCCCTTTGCCTTCTTCTTGGCTTTGTTCTCCTCCTTTTGTAGTCTCTTGTTTAACTTGTGGTTCAAAGGGATCTTCATGATCTATTTTCTGTTGCTC
>NCKU01003645.1:0-14503 GCA_003675995.1 Dinothrombium tinctorium | reverse complement strand
CATCACTGCATCCATCGCTGCTCCAACTCTCCTCTCTCTCAATACATGAATATCGATTTCATTCAAAATAGTGGACATTCTTCGCTGCTTTTTGCAGCGAGAGAAAAAATTCACAAAGTCTATTCAATTTGATGTTTTCTCCGTTTTTGTGAAGAAGTTTCAAAAAGTGAAATTATTACATTTAAATTCAAAACGATGAGTAGGATATGTTTTGCTTCAAAACATTGAGCGCTGCGAGAGTGAAGATGCAAAGCACTCTTCTCGCCGTATTTAGAATATTTTTGCAGTGGCCAATACTTTGAGTTGAGGAGCGGAAAAGAATGAAAAACAGCGAAGAGACGATATTTGCCGATGGATTAGATGCAGAGAAGAAATCTTCACATAATATTCATTGTCCACGAGAAGATGATATTTGTTTGTTTTATTGTTACATCGCTTTTTCGCTCAGCTTTTATCGAACTTAGCGTCAATTCAATCGAATTGATGCTGCTGCTACTCAACCAGCGTCGTTTTCGTCTCTCGCTGCTCTTACATAAACACAGTTATGCAATGAAGTTAAATAAAATGAGAGGGCGAAAAGAGAAAGTAAAACGCGAGCGAACTGTAGTCGCGTTTGAAATCTCTTACTTTGCTGCACAATTAAACGAAAGCTTAAAAGTGGAGCGAACAGATTTTACGTGTTTCGCTTCGAAATACGAAATGAATGGCGAAAAGTTGGCGGCGTAAGAAGCTTGCATTTTTCTTGAAATTAGTTTGAAAGTTTCGCGAAAAAGCGTTTGTTTTCGGAGAATGGAGCTCTCCAGCAATGGATATAAATTGTGTACTTTTTCTCGCGTTTATTGCTATGCACACGCTGCTATACGCTTCATCATCATCTTCGTCCTCTACTCTTCTTTCTCATCGCTTTCATCCACTCTTCAATTCAAGCTTTCGGCGAGATTTTTTCTTATATTTTTGAACAAGCAAAAAACTATATTCGTATAACAGTGAATGTGCGCATAGTATAAGTATATGTATATAATATATAGAGCTAAAGAGTGAGCGAAAGAGAGAGCGAGAGAGGGACATGTTATAAAGCTTTATACATGCAGACATTATTCTAAATTTTCACTTCCATAAAAAGCAAAGTAAAATGTGATCCTTTTTGACACTAAAATGATGTCCGAAAATTTTTTTCTCTCTCTGCTTCATTTTCACTTTAAATATTGACGATATATATAAATATATATTAGAATTTTAACTTTCATTTTTTTCACTATCATTTTCATTTTTGATTGTCATCGTTTTTTCTTTGCAATTTTTTTCAGCTCTCTTTTCCGTCGACTTAAATTACATTTCGCACAGATTTATTCTCAAATAAATGCGACTGCTTAAAATGAACGTTTTCTTCTTCTTATTCCGCTTTTCGCTCTCCAATATTGCGTGTTTATCATTTTTTTACTCACATTTCTTAACTATCTCTAACCGAATTAATTTAATCTTTTAGTTCTTCTTGACAGTAATTAGCTACAATCGATTGCGAATCGCTTACGATGGTTGCACATTTTAACACTGTATATAAAATTCAGCTTTTAATGATTCAGTAAGTGCTCTTAAATTTTGGTCAGGTTAGTTCAAATAATCTGTTTTATCTTTCTTGCAAAATTAGAAATTCGCAATGAACAAAACAAATATCATTCAATTATCATGTCTATGTGCAACTAGCCAGGCTTACTGTCACCGTGCCATATCGACCTCATGACAAGTGCAACTCTAGCTTAAAAACAATGTGATTTTGATTCGTTATTTATGCGAGATTAGAGCATTGCACTCTTACAATCACCACAATTTTCTTGAAAGTGAT
Source organism: Dinothrombium tinctorium (assembly GCA_003675995.1). Lineage (NCBI taxonomy): Eukaryota > Metazoa > Arthropoda > Arachnida > Trombidiformes > Trombidiidae > Dinothrombium > Dinothrombium tinctorium. The sequence goes on along the minus strand of NCKU01003645.1, from coordinate 12,660 downwards.
CGGTTGATTTTTTTAACAGAATTGTTAGTGCTATTCACATGATTATTTAACCATCTTCGAATTTGGTCTCATAAACAAAAAAGGAAAAAAAAGTGAAAATCAATTGATTATAATCTGTTAAACATCATCCTCGAAATGCTTACAGTAAGGTACAAAAAATTAGTTTAATTTTTATTAATTATTACTAAAGATGATCAGAGAAGGCAACGAAATACGTCGAGTTTTTTAAAATTTGTTAAAATATGTCAAAGCGAAAGATTTTTTGTTATAATAACTGAATTAATTTGTTCTTTGCATTTTCTTTATTATTTTGCATATTTTCATTAATTTAATATATTTAAAAAATGAGTGATCATAATGAATTTTTGAAAAACCAAATAGTTGGAAATTTAAAAAAGTTGAAGTAAGCGGGGAGTTGAAATGTTCGCATCGGAAAAAAATCTCGAATTTACAATTTCAATTAATTTTTTATGTTTAAAATTATCAAAATTAACAAGTAAATTGATTATCTTTTCAAATTATCTTTATAGACAACAAATTCAGCAATTCAATCTGCATCAAACAAAGCGAAAGCGGCAAAAATGCTATTTTCAGCCAATTTTTGCACATGAAATTAAGGTAAGGATTGTAAGTCAAGTTGCAAAAAATTACATTAGAGATGCAATTATTTTTCATTGTAACCAGCTTCTAAAATTACACTTTGATTTTAAAATTTGAGAAAAAAAACTCAATCTAGTCAATTCATAAAAAATTAAAATGTTTGAAAAGTGAAAATTTAAATAATAATATGGCATTTAAACGATTTCTATCTCTACATCAACTACATCAATGAAAAAAATCATTTATTAGCCAAATAAATATAATAGTTGTGCGAATAAATGAGTTTAGTTTTTAGTTCAATCGCTGATATTTAAAATACTTGAAAAAATATGAGGCGAGATAATGAATTCGTTTTTTAACAACTTTAACTACTCCTTGAGCGAGCGCAGTTATTGAAAACAATGAAATGCTATTGAAATAAAAGGTTAGACAGATTTGGTAAATTTATGAGCAGCTTGAATTTTTTAGACGTTTTTTTGCTGACATTAGTCGAGATGAGAATTTTGTTTGCTCGCTTGCAGAGTAAATTTGAAAAAAAAACAAAAACAAAAACGGCGAGAAAAATGCGCAATTTCTCTCTAGTTGTTTATTCGCTTTGAATTCACTGTATCGTTCGCAATATTTTATCGGTATAATTTTTTTCAGTGCGCTTCGCTATATTTTTCGCTCTTTATTCGAAAACATACACGCGACAAGAGAGGACAAAACACATGTTGAAGATTGTCATCAAAAAGTCAGATCGCTCTCGCTCTCTCTCGCTCTTTCTTTCGCTTTCACTGTGCGCTTTTGAAATGGAAGAAGAACAAGAAGAAGGAGTGAGAGCAGAGAATGGCTATGCAGTGGTCGGTGAAATGCATGAAATGATAGTGCATCGCTTTTAGGCACATCTTTTAAGATATCAGTTTGTTTGAAAACAGTGCGCAGAAAAAATCGGTGAAATAGACAGAATACATAAACAATAGATCGGAGTTGAGTAAAGCGAACAAAAGGTAGTCGGAAGACAAAGAAATGCGTATTCGAGTGACAGCAGGCTGAAGAAGTATGAGTTGGAAAAAACTAGTGCCATGGTACGCATTGCGAGTTGATGTTGACTTGTGCGGTGTGTGAATGAATGCTAACATCGATTAGGATTACGAAAAGCTGTACTCGCAGCGTTCGAGCGTCGGCTTCTTGTTGAGGTCAATTTTATCTTTGGCTCTTCTACTTTTTCTTACGATTACTACTAGCGTCGCGTTCATTGAAAGCCGTAAAGTTTGTTGTAACTTAAAGTCTCGCAATAGCAATGATCGAAAGCACAAGTGATTTGTTGTTACCTGAAACTTTGGATTTGGTTCGCGCAAACAAAAGCGAAATAGTGAAAAAATAGACTCACGATTGCGATTCGGATGCTCGAATGGTTCGCTTAAGCCATATTTGCCGTTTTGTATCAAACCGGGTGTGGTTAAATAACTTGCGTTATTGTTCTCACTTTGATTATTGCCACATGTGTCAGTCTTGAAATTTGCTTGTCCGCTTTGCCACGGAAACGCCGCGTTCACTCCGGTGCCGAATTTACTTGCCCAGAGTAGCGGCAAGAATGGATTGCTGACCGCGTTTACTGTGTCCATTGTTGTTGGTTGTGTGACGAAGTTGCGAAGAGAGTCGGAAAATCAACAGGTCGCGTGAAGTCCGGTGTTGGTTTCTCGCAGTTTGTGAGTTGAAATGAGCACTTCTTTGCTTTTTGTTCGACGCGGTTCGCTCGCAGCTGAAATGATGTAATCACACTTATTATGCATTATAAATCTCGTGTTACGTGTGTTTCAAACGTTTTCGACGATTAACTTCTCTCTTGCCGAAAAGCAGCTGAATGCATAGCCATCGTTTTCCGTGTACACACAGCAAGAGAGTGAGTGAGAATGAGCTGCTCTGCTTAATCTCTTCTCGTTCGAAGTAAAGAAATTAAAAAAATTATTTCGCTCCTCGGCTCTCTTATCATTTTTTTTTCTCTATCCATAAATTAAGATAATCTCTGTCTTACGGAATCATGTTTTTTACGCGTCGAAACTGAAACGCAATTGACGCTTCTAGACAAACGCACATATATTTGTGTGTGGTTCGAATGTTTGGCCTTTTCTCCGTGTTCTTAAGAAATAATTTGTTTGTCTCAATTGCGTACTTTGATACGATAAAAAAGCGAGCAAATGTCGAGAGTAAGCGACAAGAGAAGAGAAGAGAGGAGAGATTTACATGCAATTCCCTTGTAAATTCGTGATAGTGATTGCAGATTGAGAAAGACATGCGAGTGGAGTGGAGTGGAGTACGAATGTACTGGTGTTTGCGAGAATTGCGTGAGAAAGCGAATCAAGTGAGGAAGCGAGAGAGGCTGTAATATAATTATATGCATATTGGACGACGGAGAAGTGAAATTTATTATAGGAAAGTGAGAGAGAAAGCCGCATTTTCTTACCGCTGTCAGAAAGAAGAGTTTTCGCTCCGCTTTCAACACGCAAATTTGGGCTGTAAACGCACACCGATTGAAGAAGAAACGTGGAAAGTTCGTTGGGATCACTTCTGGAGCGCAGTCTATAGCTTCGCCGTTGCTTCTCGCTGTTGGAGTCGCTTGGTTTTACTCACTTGATAGCAATTAATAAGTGTACGCTTGCTTTCGAATTAAGGCATCGGTCGTTTTGAGGTAGTTTCGTGTATTGTTTACAACTTGACTACTTCTGCTTCTTTTCCGCGATATTCGCACACAACAAGAAGCGACGATCGACAAATTGCGGTTCATATTTGGCGGTTTGAAACAAAACGTGAGGTGGTTTAGCGGTGGAAGAAGAGTGGCAGAAAGCAGGAGGACGAAAACGCGATCACATTTGGCGACGATTTGGTGCGTTTGAACACGAAGCGAAAAGCGAAGAAGCAGCATCCCTTCGGTGTGAGAACATGTTCGCGAATGAAAGCAGAATCGAGAGTCAATTCGATCAGTGAATGGAAGCGAGAGAGAGAGGGACTGAGAACGAACGGTTCTATTGCTCAGTTGCTCGTTGGCGAGCTCTGCTGCTGCTGGAAGCGAGTAGCCTCGCTGCTTGCAGATGCTGTGCTGCCCTACAAACGTAAACTTCGGAAGTGCTTTAATACCAACTACTACGTACGAACGCTACACGCACTGAGAAGCGATCGCGGCGAGCAGTGAGAACGCATTGAGCGAGAGCAGACAGAGTTTGCAAAGTTTGAACTCAACTCGAGTGAAACTGAACTGAACTGAACTGAACTGAACTGATGTGAACACTGAGCGAGAGGCCGAAATGCGTGCTTCTCTGCAAAGAGCAGGGAAAGAAAATGGTAATACTTGTGTTGTGTGTGTGCGATGGTTATGCTGCATGACGGAGTGAGGCGAAGAATTGAATATGGGCAGGATCATTATTACTCGACTACTTCCAATCAAAGAACGTCTTCAAACCGCCACTAAGGTACCCACGATTTGAAAAAAGTGCTGGCGAATAAAAGCTTGGCGCAGATGCTGATGCCTTTGCTCTCTCTCGCTCTCTCCATCCTATCTTCATGCACTTTTTTAAATGAGGGGAACGGGTTTAAAACGGCGCTCGCCATCCTCTGCGAATCGGCTTCCATCCGCGCGCGCGGAACCCTTTCGATCGATACGCAAATTATAAATTTTAAGAAGCGTTCGCTTCCCCACTGCTCTCGCGCTCCGCACGCACACACTTTGCGTATACGCCTATGCAAATTATCTGCTTCCTACGTACGCGGTTCGCGATAGCACGCGCTGCGCCACGCTCGCCAACTTGGCTCGAATCGATCGCGTCCGCAGCTCCTTCGCCTCACGCGCACACCTCCACTCACGAGCTAAGTTCTAATTAATTGATCACTGATGGCTCGACTATTGACGCGTCTGTACACTTGGCCGCTGCTGCTGCTTTCCGTGCTTCCGTGTTTTCTCTCTTCTCCGCTCGCTGTGTGCAAAAACACTTGTGTTTATGCTTTTGGGAAACGAAAATCAGATGATATTGGATTAGTGTTGAGGAAGGCAAGCTTTTGACGAATTATCCTGCTTTAACCAATTACGACACTCAATACTGGACATCGATACTCTCTGACGACATGCAGCGAAAGCGATTGATACAAGAGAGTGTTTCAGGAAGCAAAAACAAGAAGATGAAGAAGAAGCAGCAGCACAAAAATCTGTTGAGTGTACCAATTGAGGGCCCGATAAGAACAAGTTAATGGCTAATTTTGAAAAGAGATATTGACACTTAACAACAACTACGATTACAACAGCAGCAACAACAACAACAACGGCGACACTATAACAGTGAACGCGTGAAGTGAGCCGCGCTTTTTCGCCAGTCATCGATTCAATTTGATTAAGATTACGAGTGATTACAGATCGCTTTTGTCGAGCGCAGAAAAAACAGTTGATTACATTAGCCGGACACAAATGCGGATCACTGGCCGATAAAACGAGATTGCTTTTTCATTGTGAAATCTAATAATTCCATTCTTCCTTTGCAATTCGCTAAGCGCTGAGAACTTTTTTGTAAAGCTGGCGCTTCAAAGTTTTACAACCATAGCAGCCAGCAAAAAGCGATGAGTGGTAACATTCCACTTGGTTGCAAAAGTTTGAAAAAGAATTTCAAGTGAAGTGAGAATGAGAGAGAGAGACGCTGCTTAACTGGTGTCCTCCTTCTAATTAAGAGCCATTATAGCGATCGTTTCGAAGCTCACTTCTAGTCAATTTCGAGCGAGCGAATCAATCGATAATTTGCGCTCGAAACGTGCGATGAATGGGCGAGAAGTAGAAGAAGAAACAGCACAAGTGGAAGAAGCGAGAAATGCCAATACATGGGCGAAGAATTGAGCGCGACATTCGTGTTTAGGGGAATGATTTGATTGATACCTACCGCCTGAAAAGGCCATTATTGAGCCCGTAGTTTTGCATGCGAGTTTTTCAATCGAAAATAAGCAATTCAATGAGTCATCGGGATGCGGATGCATGCGAAACGAGGAGGGATGTAATTGCTGCCAGGAGAGAGGCAGAGAAGAGAGCCAGAATATTGTATGTTCAGTGTATTTATATATTAAGCCCGCACGACTACATACATTTCAATTCTTCTTCTCCACTGTCCATCTCTTTGTAATTATGACCAGCAGTGAAAATTCAGTGATATAAATCTTGCGCGGCTCTCGCGAAATGACGAGTTTTTGGCGCGAGCACACAAATCATCATCATTTTCAGCGTGTGCACATCGCTCGCGCGACATGAAATCGAATGCATTTTGTAGCTAAACGCGCTCTCTTATTTAGCGCTCTTTATTTATTGCGCTAGCACTCAAATTGAATACTTACTCCACTCTACTTTTTACTTTCTTTTTCAACTAATCGCCAAATTTCGTTTCCATCACTCACAACCTGCCACACCAATCGCATCCATTTGAATGCAGTTCGCGCACCGAGCACACAAACGCACACTTCAATTATTTCAGTGTTTGAATATGTGATTAAATAGTGGAGAGTGAGTGCAGATAAACAGAGTGTTTAGCCAGCGTTTGCAGCGTTTTCAATCAACTATTATAATTGAGTTTTGCTTTTGCAAACTTAACAAATTCATTTCATCGCTCCTGTTTGATGAGCTGCTACCGCCAATTTTTTAACCGGCTGAATATTGATCAGTTATGGTTAAGCAAGTAAATTAAGCTCATCATTAAATTAGAATGCTTTTCAATACCATCGAAATAATTATTTTCGACCAAAGTGCAACAACAAGCGAAGTAGAGAGGACCCGTAGAGTTTAATATTTGAAATTGATGCTCGCAGTTTGTTTCCAACAATTTCAATTGATATTTGACACAAGAAGAGCGGAAAGTTTTGAAGCAGCGCAGAGGCGAAAAAAGTTTTTTTCAGCTTATTATTGTTATGCAGTAAACAGTAATTGAGATGAAAATTGAAGCATTTCAACATACGCAACCCACCCTTTTCGTGTCGCTTGTATATGTTTATTCAATGGACATTTGGGTGAAAGAGCACCATTACTTCGAAAATGAAATTGAGTCTCGTTAAATAAATAAATAAGTGAAACGCATGGGAGAGCGAAAGAGCGCACACACACACACACACACACAGTACGTATATAAATAAAGTGTATGAATGGATGCTTTTTAATAAACAGCGAAACGCGAATACAGGTAAACGAAGTGTAAACAGAGGACACGCGTCCACTGCTACGGCCTAATCCATTGCGGAGTATATTAAACATTTTTTTGTCTACATTTCGTTTTGTGCCGACAAAAGCCCGTTGAGGTTTGCATCGCTGCTCGTTCAATATACACAAATTCAGGACGCAAGTAAATATTGCAAACTCAGCGAGGAATATGTGCGTATTAAAGTTTTGTATAACAAGAGTATTGGGCGCAAATATCAAGGCAGAGATACATGTGGTGGAAGAGGGAAATAGCCGTGTAGTATTAGCAAAATAGCCGCTACAAATATCACATAATACGCTTTATTCGTTCTCATGTTTTGCTTCTCTAATAGCGACAAGCATTGTGTAAGTGTGCAAATATAGAATTGAAATGCAAAAACTTCTTTCGTCACGCTGAATTTTTCATTGAGTTTGCGAGCGAAAAAATATTGTGAGAAGAAAAGTGAAAGCTTGTCAACACTTTTCTTCTTCATCTGCTCTCTTTCTCTCGCACATACATAACATGCACACAGTGGTCAAATTCGTGATGAACGGTCAAGCGAAGCGCAGTGGCCGCTGCCGCAGGCCAAACTTGATAAAAAGTCGCAAAGAGGAGCAAACAAACAAGAAGCAGTTGCAACTCGCTTTCGCTTTGTTCACAATTTTCAATCGAAGCGCAAGTTTGGAGGCACAAGTGTTTTCCGGCTGAGCGAGATGCAAATCGCTCGCTGCTTGCGCCGTTGTATATGATGCAAAAGAGTAATGGCACTCGAAAATTGGTTGCTTAATGCTTCAAGTTTTGTTCGCTATTTTGCGCATTAAGCGTCGAAATGGGCGCTTTTCACATTTTTTGCTTTCTCCGCTCTCTCTTCTCCGCGATCATTTCATTGAATGCATAATGAAAGCAAGTAATGGACATATAAAGCGAGATTAGAATTAGTTGGGACAAATAGCCGCTTTCTTCTCTTGTTTGTTGCGAAGGCAGCGGCGACCGCATTATATTTACGAATAAATTTTTGTAAAAGCAAATTGTCTTTTCACTTTCACTCACTCGTTGATGTTCTTTTCAGTATTATGCAAGCAAAAAGTATATTCGGACGCGAAAATATGCAATTCAAAAAAGCGACTCGAAAGAAAATAAGCGAATGGTCATTTCATAAAGCTTTTTTCTATTTTACTTTTACTCTCGCCGCTTTCTCGCAATTTGCAAAGCAAAAACATTTTTTGAGACAAGAGGCGAGCGATGGAAAATGGCTACGAGTGGAAAAGCAGCGTCCAAAAATGAATTGCATATATGCACATCGCACTTTTGCTTTTATACGCTTCGAAAGTGCACACACAAAACACTTTTTCTACTTTACTTTCGCATCTCCATCACTCACTCGCTATCCATCTATCTGCGAGCAAAGCGAGCAAAGCTTCTTCGCGACAGGAGTTTGAGCTTGACAACAATTTTCAATTGACGAGAGATGAGTGCGTCTAAAAAGAAAAGAGAAGAAAGCGAAAAGACAACACACATTCGTGTGCAAAAATATGAAAATGCAAAATGACCGACGTTTGCGAGCGAGAAATAAAGAGTAGAAGATATTTTACGACAGTTTCGATGCAAAAATTGCCTCTAAAAAAATTCTCAATGTATTTTCACTTCAAATTTTCGATTCTAACCGACAAGCTAAGCAGAAGAACGTGTGTGTGTGTATATATATATATATCTTTACGAAACGCACTCTGTCCATCATCGTTTAGCCGCCGGCCATTTTGCAATCTTATATGTCCATTGCGTGAACTGAAATTTCCGTACGAAAGAAGAAGAAAATAGAGAAGAGAGAAGAGAAGAGAAGAGAATTTCTGTTTGAATACAAACTCGACAGCGAAATATACACACATAAACTATTAAATTGCATGAAATTTCATTCGTTTTGAACGCGAAATTATAGTAATTTTCAAAAAGAACACTTTATTTAGCATTTCTAGAGCTTTTATTATTTTTACGTTTTCTTCTTCTTTTAAATTTATTTCAATATTCGCTCGTTTATTTCGTTACCGCGAAAATGTGTTTGCGCTTATCGTTTCACTTATACACCCACTACTCGGCGTTATGCAATTTACTTTTGATTGAATTACATTTTCACAGCTTAACACTTAAGTAAAAATAAGTCGAGAAAATAAAAATTCAATTTTTTTTCTTTTAAAAAATTCATTCTCACGAAAAGTTGTTAAAATTTCACATCAAATAATAAATTTTAAAAAAATTTCTTCTCCGCTCTCTCGACTGAAACTAAATAATTTAATTTTTCAAGAAATAAATACGATAGCGGTTTAAAAATTTTTTGAAGAAAAATATTTTAAAAATTTGAATTAAGTTAAATATTACGTTCATTTACTCAGTCGAATGAAAGAAACTGCGACTGATGATGTTTTAGCCTCGGCAACTAGAAAAAGTTTAATGACCTATTAAAAATTTTTAAAAAGCAAAAAGCTCGGAAGAAGAAAGGAAGAAAATATTAAATGATGGCTGTTCAGGCTTAATGAATAGAAAAAAAGAAAGAATAAAATAATAAAAAAGCAAAGCGTATTGAATCGAAAATTTTTTCAGTGATCAAAATTAACAAGTTACGAGCATTTTAATAAAAGAGTATTAAAAAAGCATAAAAACGTTTTTTTCCTTGATCAACTTGCCTTTTCTTTTTACTCTTCTTGTTTTATTCGCTTCTTTACTTTAAATTATAATTACAGTAATCACACAGTATGAGCCATTCGATTAACACTGCTGCGCTTTAGGTACAAGCCTCTCTCGCTCTATCTCGTTCGCTGTACGCAGAATTAAATTTATGTTCGCTATTTCAAATTATGAACGCGCGTTTTCTTTTAAAGAAGGCACAAAAAAACAAAACAAAACAACAATGAAGAAAGCAAAAAATTTTCGAATAAACCAAGAGGTACTAATGCGGCGTGAAAAAGGTGTCCAATTTTTAAAAGAGTGTGAAAAGATTTATTATTTATTTTAAAGTGTCGTAAAATGTTTAGCGTTTTTCCTTTTTATTTCTTATTTCATTTTCGAAACCCAAAACTTTTTTTTCTCGTATAATTGTGATGAGAAAAAATTAATTGATATTAAATTTAATAAGCGTTTAATATAGATAGCGATAGAGAGGCAGAATCTAAGATGGAGCAAATTTTCATTCGTGTTCATTCGAGTGTTGCGCTTGTGTTCATTCGAGTAGAATACGACTTTTAGTTTGAGACTAATGAAGACAAATTTAGAACTGATGTCGAAGACATATACTTTTCGAAAACTTTTCTTCTTCTTCATCCTCAAGATCATCATCTTCTCTCGCTCGCTCCTCTCTTTTACGCTCTTTTCTTAAACGAAAACTTAAGGAATAAAAGTTAGTTTATCATCATAACTGTGGATCATTTTTTTCATCTTTTTTTCCAATTGCAATTTCATATAATAATAGTCTCTAACAACTAACTAATTGCAATTGCAACTGGCAAATGAAAAGAATGATCTCCACAGTTATGATGATAAACTAACTTTTATTCTTTTAGTTTTCTTTTTCGCGAAGAAAAGATCGTAAAGAGTAGATGAAGAGGAAGAAAACTTTTCGAAAGTATATGTCTTCGACATCACTTACAAATTTGTCTTCATCTGTCTTCATTAAATTTGTCTTCTTCTTGTTTTAAGCGTTCACACTTTTTTGCAAGCAAATAGATGAACGAAATTAGAGGATGCAAAATTAGACAATTTGGTTATCCGAATCAAGAAACTCAATTTCGCTTTGATTTCTTCAAATTTGCTATTCATATGCATTTGGACTTTGTATTCAATATAAAAAGTTATTGAAATTATTACCGTGAGAAGTATTCTCAATTATTTGTTAATATTTTCTGAAATGGAAAAATTCAACAAATTTATTTAATTTCCTGTGAACATTGAATAAAAATTTTCCTCTGAATTTAAGGAAAGAAGGAAAATTATTTCAAACAAAATATTTTAATTTTTGGCTCAATAATTATTATGTTACAAACAATGAAAAATCGAACTTATTTCACTCACATGCTGCTGGTATTCATTAATATAACGATTGATTGTTGGAGCGCGCTATGAAATGGATGCATTCTCCAATTCGCTTTCGAATTTTTACAAAATTCAGTGAAACTTGAACCGATCACATGTAATTGGAGGGTTTTGCCATCCTTGGGAGAGAGTGAATTGTCGAGATGTGGAGCGTATTGTTCGAGGATGGAAGATTTGGTATTTTTGACGCAACATCGGGCTGTTTGGGGTTCAATGGGTAATATTCGTAATTTATTTGCGGATTTTTTATTCCTCGAAATTTTTGAATAATTTAAGGACTATTGTCTCATTAGAATAAAATAAACTTAACTAACTAACTTAGTAACTTTAACATTAATTTGTTTTTAATTTCACTTTATTTTAATTAACTCACATTTTAATTTAAATTTTACAGAGCCAAAAAGTGAAAAATGTATGAAATTAATCGCAATTACCAAATCAGAAGCCAAAATATCTGTTTTAAGTTTTTTTTAACGTTGATGTTTTGTTTTGTAATTAAAAATTAAAAATATTTTATTCTCTGTGATTTAATTTGTAAAAGCATTTATCGCTCGTTAAAAAATTTATCAGCACTCTAAAGCATTATGGTTATCGAGAATAAGTTTTATGCATCACGTATAAAGTGATTCAAATTAATCGTTCTCTACGTGCTCGATATCGTTTTGTTGATTTTTCGACAAATTTAACAACGGACCGCGGTGCTAAATTTAACTACTTCAAATCAGAAATAAAGATGGCAGCAGCGATATTAAAGCGAAACTTTGATCATTAACATGCATAGCAGAGCTTTTTACGGGCTCGACAATCAGTCCGTAAAAATTGCGCCTTTTCTTTGCTTTTTATTTTCAAAATGTTGCATTTAATGCTACTCTCAGCTTTAAGATTTAAGAAGGAAAAAAGTGAAATTTTTAATATCAATAATTTCGCCTTTTTTCAATTTTAAAATACAAAAGCGCTCACCAGCAAATGTTTCGCTCAGAAAATATTCAATCGTCATAAAAAAATAACTTACACTTACGATCAAAGAACGATGCAGCAGCTCCAATTTCGGAGAACACTTAAGAAGAGCGTTTGTATTTCGGGTTTCATTGTTTAAGTCTAAACACAATAAATTCTTCTGCGAGTCAAATAACACTAAATAGCGCTGTTTCAATTGCAAAAATTTTGATGATTTTCTTGGCAAAAACATTAGATTCAGATAGAAAAGTTGATAAAACACGATTTATTTGCGAAGTGAAACTTTATCGCAGATAAAAATTTTAAGTGAATTATGCTCACCATTCGTTAGATTTCAACTTAAAAGCAGCTTGTAATTAATCACTCTTTAATATATTTTGCTTTTGAAAATTTCAGCTTTTCATCTCTAGTGAAATATGTACAGTGTTTAATAAAAATAAATAAATAAATAAAATAAAATAAAATTCAAAGCACTGAAATTTTTTATATTTTGAATTAGAGACAAATGATGGCAGCAGTAATGCTACGATGCTCGATATAGAGGTTTTCATTGGAATTAAACTTGTTCCCATTCCTTCCCAATTCCACGTATGTTGTTCTATTCCTTCTCATTCCCACTAAACTAGAACCTAAAACCCAACTGCTGTTGAAAGTGGTGACCAAGTTTGCGGCATAAATAACGGCACTGAATCTCGCTAGTGAGCGCAATTTTAGTTTTGCTGTCCTAACAATAACAGAACGCCGATCGCGATCAGATACAAGTTTGATTGATAAACTAATTCTTATTTGTGCGAGTTTTTGTAAAAATAATTGAATACTTGTATGCAAAAAGGGGCTATCGGTTTTC
>NCKU01003644.1:0-14513 GCA_003675995.1 Dinothrombium tinctorium | reverse complement strand
ATTGCGTGTGTTTGAAAACAACGATTTTAAAAGATTTGACATTAAATGAAAAAAGAGAAAAACTTTGACAAAAGTTCAACAAAAGTTTTGTGAACATTTTTTCGCGCCGTCACCTCAAACCGAAAACTGTCGCTAGGCAACGGCAAACAAACAGCACTTTGTTCGTTTTTCGGCTTCATTTTTCGCAAATTTTGCGTTCGTTTCTTTTTTTCGCACTCCACTCTTTGAACGCAACGCTCGTTTTAAACGTTGATCGAAAATGAGTCTAGCGACTGAAATGCTTCTGAACGAAAAGCCGTCCACAATTAAGAAGTGGTTGAATCCGTACGCAAGCGACGACAGCGATGCAATTTTTGACAAAAGCTTGCTGCAAACGCCGCAAGCACAAACCTCGAGCGAAGAGCTTTCGGTCGAAGTGCAGAAAGACGACGAATACAACGACATTATTTGGTTGCCTAAATTGAGCGAAGTGCTCGATTTGATCGAAGTGTACATCACTCACAAATCGTCGAAATTGATCGAATTGAAAGAGAAGCGAATTCACGCGTCGACCACAAACACTCAAAACGCGTACAGCAATTTGCTCAATTCTTTCGACGAAATTCAACGTCGCTTTCGCTCTTTCAAAAGTTTCTCGGAAGCGGTGAAAACGTTCGAAACTGATCTGAAAAAAGTTGACCAGCTTTTGTCGCGAGAGATCGTTTTGAAGCGAGAAATGCTCGAAAAGATCGAAAGACAAGGTAGTATTCTCAAAACTCGCGATCCAATCGACGTCAATCAACGGTTCTTAAACAATAATTGCAAAAAGACTTATTCGAATAAAGCGTCAGTCGTTTCTTTATTATCCTCTCGTCTGCGCTCGGCATCTTTGCAGATCACGCCAGCTAAATCTTCAACATTATCGAGTGAAACTGAAGTCGAACAAAATGAACATTCGAATGGATCTTCGAGTAGCGGTGAAGTAAATTTAAATGATCCCGAAAAGGAAACAATTGTCAGAAAACGTAAAAAAGGGTTTAACGAAGAGAGGCGAAAACTGCACTTCATTTATCAATGCCCCAAGTGTACGCTTAAATTCATCGACTCCGTTGTTTTGGAAAAACATCTGAAAACTCATGTTACTAATGAAGTTTCTATCATTCAAACCATAAATTCTAGTTCAGCGACGATAAATACGGAAGATAAAAAGAGATTAAATTTTATATATCAATGTCCAAAATGCAGTCTTAAATTTATTGATGCATCCGTTTTGGAGAATCATTTGAAAATACATACAACTGTTGAAAGCAAGACTGCTGCTACCACAGTTACTTCCAGTTCTGATTCTCATGATGTCATTTCCAATCCTCGGCCAGCACCTACCGTTAACGATAGTCCAAAAAACAAAGGAGTTACATACATTGATTGCGCTATTTGTAGCAGAATAATGCTCATGTCTACAATTGATGACAAAGTAAACCGGAAGTATGGAAAGCTTTGTTGCATCACTTGTAATAACTTTTTTACCGATTTCACTCTCCGACCGACAAACGATGAGTATCAACATTGCAAAGGACCCGCTCAATGTAAGTTCACGCATTGTGAATTATGAAAACAATACATTATTCCGCATATTTTCGCTTTCAGTTAAATGCAATATTTTGAGAAGTGGCTGTAAATGTTGTTGGCTGCGAAAATGTATCAAAACATTTGATATCAACGACTTACACAACGCTTTTTCTCACACAAAATTAATCGAATCAAAGAGGAATTATTCACGTTCAAATCAGGTGCAAACGACCGATATAATAGGTGTTATTTCAAAATTGGTCTCAAGTTCATCTAAATCGGAAGATGATCCAAACTCAAATGCAGTTTCATCTTTTGATTCTAAAAGCAAATCGAACTTAGGCACAACTCTTTTAGCTACTGAACTTTCAGCCTCCGAAATTACCAAACTTACTCTTTCACATAGCAGAGCGATTAGCGCAACAAACAATGAAAACTCAATCCAATCTGATGTAACTAAACAAGAAAAATCTGATGATGCCGATGGCCAAATTTCAAAGACCTCTGAAGATAGTTTTCCAGTGACAATCAAACAAGAACACTGCGAGATCGAAGAACCTAGTTCTTACACATGTGATACAAGTAAGTTTTAGTCTAAACATCATTTCTCAACTAAAACTACTTTGTATAGATATGCTCGAAGGAGCTTGTGGCCCATTTGTTTATTTAACTCCTCTTCCATTTTCAAACTAAGCAGATTCAATTTTCAAAGTGATTATAAACGCTTATTATTTGTAATCAATTCAATTGAGAAAAGGGAAAAAATGAAAGCGATTACAGAACATACAAACATTGTACCGAGAGAAGGTCAGCTACAACTTCCACCAATTATGATTCGAAGACAAATTTTGGTTAAGTTTTCACTGTGTAATATTTTTATTTCAATATTTGAAAAAGTTTCTCAAAAAAACTTTATTTCTACAGAGATTTAAAGAAAAACAGAAATGTTTGAAATCGAGAAATTGAATGTGAATTTTTTATCGTCTATTAATTTTTTTCAAATTGGATTGAATTATATTTTGTGTCTCCTCTCTTTTTGTAAAATTTGTTTTCATTTGGAATAAAACGAACGAATTATGTCGTCGACATGCATTCGATAACAAAAGCTCTATCAACGAAGAAAGAAGATAAATATAAGATGAAGAAAGAAAGAATGAGAGAAAATCGTTTTATTCAACTTGAATTAAGTCGACATTTTATTTGTTTTGAATGCATCTAAATTTAAATGAAAAAAGTTGTAATAGTTGACTGAATGTTAGAAAATTTATTAGAGGTATGAGTTTTCAGATGTTTTTCCAAAACAACGGAGTCGATAAACTTAAGCGTACACTTTGGACATTGATAAATGAAGTGCAGTTTTCTTTAAAGCCTTTCGAAAAAGAAAGAAACAAAATTTGCGAAAAAATGAAGCCGAAAAGTGAAATCAAATTGCTGTTTGTTTGCCGTCGCACCCGACTTTTGCGCATACGTCGTACGCGGCACACGATATTTTGCAGACGACAAACGCGCCGTCGGCGAGTAGACGATCGACTAAAGAGCGAAGCGAGTGGTGAGCGAAGAGTGAAGCGGAGAAGAGTGCGAGCACAATGTCTCGTTCGGGAATCGGTGGAATCGAGCACAAAATGAAAGAGAAGCAACTTCAAACCGATCGGCAGATAAGCGAAGCGTTTCAAGATTTGACCAAATTGATGGAGAAAGCGAAAGAAATGTCTTCGTTGTCGCGAAGCATAGCGCAACGTTTGAAATCGAAAGAAGGCGAACCGCAAAGCGGCGAAACGGAAACGTTCAAATCGTATTTGTTGAGTTTAGGAATGAGCGGAGAGGCGTTCGAAGATACGATCACTAAAGAGAAGTTTGCGAACGAAAGCGATTTCTACAAGCATCTAGGAAAGCAAGTGTCGCACATTGTCAAGAATATGGCGCAGCGTTTCGGCGGTCAAATGTCGTTAACTGATGTTTACTGTGCTGTAAACAGAGCGAGATTTCAAGACGTAAGTTGTTTGCTGCTGCTTGTCGGCGATTAATCTCCTCTATTATTCTTTCTCAATTACATTTTCTAATTTTTCGGGCGTTTAAAGCACTCGCACCGTTTTTTATGGACTGCACACCGGTTTCACCTCATAAAAAGCTAATCGCGAATTTCCTGCTTTCCAAATTTCAAAGTACAAAAAGCAAAATCAGAGTGAAAGACGAAGAAAGAAAAAATCCTTGTACTCGACTTGCGTTCAGTCCACACTTTGATTGTTTTGAGTGCACTTTAAATCTCAATGAACGCTTCTTTCGCCAAATACTGTTGAAGAAGTGTCGTGCTTTAATCGAGGCCACAGCATTTTTTCTAATCGCCTTTTCCTTTTCGTCACGAATTTAGATAAATTAGAGAAAATTTAGTTTTCGCGGTTATTGTTAATTTTAAAAAGAAAAAACGATAAGCAATTTGTTCGCCTCAATATTCGCACATTAATTGCTGGCCGCATTTCTCGGATTTGACACAAGAGACAATAGTAACGGTGGAACGTATTCGAAATGAATGACAAGTTTTGCTTTCTTTTAAACTAAATCACTAATTGAAAATTCTTTTTCCTTCGTTTATTTTCAGCTCATATCGGCGGAAGATTTACTCAATGCTTGCTATACATTGCAGAAACAAAATCTTGGACTCAAATTAGTCAAATATGAAAGCGGTTTAATTGTTGTTGAATGCGATAATTACAATCAAAATGAGATGAATGAGCAAATATTAGAAATAATACAGATGCATTATGATCGATGTTCAGGAGATGCTGGTCTCACGGCGAACCAACTTTCGCTTCATTCCGGTATATCATTGTCTTTAGCGCGACAAAGACTACTTAATTGCGAATCAGTCGGCTTCATATGTCGCGATGAGTCCATACAAGGAATGGCATTCTTTCCGAACAAATTTTTAGATCCTTCATTCAGCTAGTCAATGAAAATGGTAGGTGATCAATGACACACAAGAAATGAATTCTTTTTTACTTACCTTTCGATAAATAATCGATAAGGTGTAAATAATAATTATTAATGATAAGCAAATATTAAAAAATTACACGATTTTTTCTCATAACCCAAATATTTCCCACCAATGGCCATCAAACTTGCATTACCGGCGACCATCTGTTGCAAAGAAGAAATCATTTCATTAATTTAAATCTTTTTTGCATTGAACACCTGACATCAAACAATCACTACAGCAAATGGCACACAAATTTACGATTTGCAACAACACTTTTCGCTACACGTAACACGAACTCTTTGGACAGCTGAAGTCACTAATCGCACGTACCTCCTGACGGTGGGGGTGGTGCTGCATATGTGTGATGATGCATTAAATTGAAAGCTGCTGCATTAGCATACTGATGGGAACTATTAGTTGTCGACGCGGAGTTCGTGGTTACCGCGCCTTGATTTGCACTTAACAACATGCTGTAATTAACAAACGGAAAATTTTGTGCGAACAAAAATTGAGCGTAGAGATTATTTTGAGTCGGGGTCGTCGTTGCGGTTGTAATTGATGGAGACTGCGATGAATATGACGACTGCTGCATCGAACCGCGGCTCATTTGATGATGCTGTGTATGTTGTGTATGAGGTATTGGCGTTATTGTCACCATAGGCTTACTATCCGCTTGTTTGTTTGTCGAGGAGAGTTGAGTTTGCTTTACTGAAGAAGAACTCGACATTCGCTGGAAAGGAGACACCGGTGACGATCGACTGGTCGCTGCACCCGATTGTTGAGTTTGCTGAACTTGCTTCTGTACTGTTTTTGTCTCTTGTCGCGATGATTGACTGTTTTTGCCTTCACTCAAAAACTTAGAAATTTCGTGCTCAAATGCATATTCAATACCTGGAAACTGTTTTGATTGTTGCGTTGTACCAGACTGTGTCTGCTGTTGTGGTTGTTGTACTTTTGTTTGACGTTGATTTGTTTGTGTTTTCTCCATCGATGGATTACTATTTGGATAATTGCCTAAACTATTCTTAATTATTTTTTCTAGTAGTACATTTTGAGTGAAATTTGTCACTTCAATTTGTTTCGCACTTTTCATCATATTCTTTTGCAAATTCTGTTGTTGTTGTTGTTGTTGCTGCTGCTGCTGCTGCTGCTGAGGTGATTGTTTGGATTTTTGCGTGTTGTGAGACACTGAAGTAGAGGCACATTTGTTAAGCAAAGAAGTAGGCGAAGAGCGTGAAGACTGTCCAGAGAACGCCACTTGCGAGGTAACCACTGGATTTGATGATTTTGAACTGTTGCTCGTAATCACTGAAGTATTGAGAGTGTTCGGTGGTGGAGATGAAGTCTTAGTCGGTTTCGGCAAAGTTGCTGAAGAAATGGCAGTTGTAATGATTTTGTCAACTGAACACATAAGTCCTTCGGGCTTACTTGTTGTAGGATTTGCAGTTGACTGTTGCTTGATTTCGACGTTATCTTTCGCACTGAGATTTACAGGAGTATTTGTCCCGTTTTTGCTTGTAGTGATTCTGTCGTTTTTAACTGTAACTGCTGCGATAACAGGTGCACGATGATGTTGTGATGAGATTGATGAAGAAATTCCTGTTGAAGAGGTATTAACAAGTCCTGATGATGACATACTCGATTGTTGAGGAACTTGTGGAGGCTTTTTGATGAAGGATATACAAGTCTTATTTGTTTGCACTTTGTTACACAAGGTATCACTAATTTTAGTCTTCGTCGAAATCAAACTTTGATATTCGTCCATCAAAGCCTTTGTGGTAATCCAACCTTTAGGCCAAATTGGTTTAACTTCTGTTTCGAAAAAAGTTGTCAAAAATTCTTCTTCATTATGGCATCTAACTCCTGTCACTTCGGAGAGATTCCTTTTCAAGCTAACTGCTGTCTTAATCAAACTTCGTGCTTTTTCTGACCATCGGAATTCTTTCTTTGGTATATTTGGCTCCTGTCCCTCTTCAACTCTTCCATTCAATTTATCTCTTTCCCACGAAGACATTGCACTTTTATAGCTTTCGTGATATTGTTTTTGCAGATCGCTCATTATCTTGGCTACTTCATCGCGGAGAGCAGCAAGCGTCAGGTGGAGTTTGTTTTCTTCGTTTTCTAATCTTAACTTCTTCGCTCTTTTCATCAATGTTTCCTTTGTGCAGGGCAAAAGTGCACCTAAATAGGCATAAACCTGATTTCTGTGGTTGCTTGCCATTTCACGACACTTAAGTTCGATTTCGAGAAGAACTTTGTTCACATCGTTGTCTTTAAAAAACTTTTGTTTACCCTCTGCGTTAACTAATCGCAGTTCTTTTATCTTATCGAGTGCTTCGCATAGACCTGATGGCAGAGCGTCTGGCAGCTTCGGGATCTGACCGCTTTGCACGATATTTAAGTTTCCATCACTACCATCTGACGAATTACCCGACGTATTGAGAACGGCGCTGCCGTTTGGAAACATATCTCCTTTAACAACAGACTCAATAACTGAATCAATAGAACCGGTTGCTAATTGTCTATTCTCATCATCATCTTTTGAGTTCGATTTGCCTGAGTCTTCATCCTCATTTTCTTCTTCATCATCGATGATAATGTTTCGCTTTGGTTTAAACACATTTACACAAGCGTCGTTATTTTTCGAAACGTTTTCTGTAAACGTTTAAAAAGGAGAGAAAAACAATGAAATTTAATTGAAAATAATTGCAAGAATATACCTTGAGGATATTTATCTTTTTTCGCTTTGATCAACGAATTCAAATTCTTTCCTCCATTATTCAAACGCTTTCTTTTAATGCCAGGAACTTGAGAATCAATATCACGTTTACGCTTTGAGAGAAAAAAAAGAGATTAAGTAATATAAAAAAGTTATCAAATGATGATCAGCGATAATGTAGATCGACATCATTTCGATTTTCATTTCATTTGAATAAAAAAAAGTGAAAATTGAATAGCGGAGAAAAATTAAAACATGACACTGATTAAATATCACCTGGTGTCGAGAAAAGCGAGCATTGCGAAAGAATCACTTCGGGACTGCGAGAGTGAGAGAGAGGAACAGTTGAACGGTGTTATTGCAATGATCCAATCAGAAGCGAAAAGGTAGCATCGTTTATGAATATTATAAAAATGCTCCATTTTGTGTGTTCATAATTAATTCATTTAAAAAAAAAATTATTTCATTCAATAAGAAAATAACACAAATAAGGAAATAAAATTACACACACGCACAAAAATATTTTCTCCTCTTTAAAATCGCCTATAAATTATATGAATTTGGATTATATTCTACGTCAAACTATGGTCCCTCACTAATGTGGAGTAGTATTGAGATTCATTATCTTGATAAGTTAAGAAGAAATAATATTTTTTAATACTTTCAATAAAAAAATGCCTCGAATAAAGAAGGTGAGCTGAGAAGGCGAGGAGAGCGTTTTTGGCGTCGATCACGCTCTCGTTGTTGTATTTGACTACTCAACAAATCAGTTAAAAATTACAAAATGAGTGGAAAAGAGAAGAGAGAGGCGAAACAAGAAATAAACCACCGCTAATTACTCTTGCCTAACATTCAAATCGACAAATAACAAAACGTAGAAAAACATTTTCACATTATTCGCTTTTCGGTAAAAGTGATAAGCGGCGAATAAATCGAAAAACCGAGATGAGTTGTCGTTATTGGAAATGCATTTGTGTAAACAGAAATAAGAAACCTACTTTCTTCATCACAGGCTTATTATTGAAATCGTCGTCATCTTTGTTTTCTTCTTCGTCCTCATCGCAAAGAGGCTTAAAGTCGAGTTGACCGCAGTTAATGTAAAAACCGCCATATTTTGTGGTTAAAGTGGATGGAATCAACTCGTCATACGCTTCTTCGTTATCAATAAACGGATCATTCTCGTCGTAACCCATGCCTTTGTCTATGTAATCCTCAATGTCGACATACGTTTTTCGTTTCGGACCGTATTTCGCCTCGAATTTCTTCGCGATTTCGCGTAGCTTTCGTTCTTCGTTATCGTCCTGTTCGGCGAACGGATTGTCGGTATCGTCGACACGGCCCTCGCCTTCCACTGTTCGTAGTAAATCGAGATACGAGTACTCCGGAAACGTTTCGTTTGTGGTCTCTTCCAGTTTCAACACGAAACGATGCGTTTTCGGAATTTCTTTGCTTCCGCTCGTGTTGCTCTTTCCGAACACAGTGTCGCGCGGCTCACCGTCCGACGGTGCGATGGTGGTGAACGCGATCCGCTTTTGCATCGCGAACAGGCAACCGATCGATTCGTGGTTTACGCTTACGTATTGTAAAGTATTAAAAAACAAGAGTGGAAAACGAACAAAAAAGAGAGAAAGATGAATAAATAAATTACGCGTTGAGAAGAAGAATTGCGTTCATTTCGCCGCAACAGTATTCGTATACGAGGCGCGAAACGAATTCTCTCTTCGCACGAGTAGCAAACGATCGAATCGCTCCTCTCTTCGACAGTGCGCTCGTCGTCGGCGGACACTGCGAAACACGCGATAAAAAAACGTTCGACGATCGAATGTGTCACACTTCTTTTCGCTTCTTCTCCGTGTGTTTTTCTTTCGCTCACCGCTCGTTCACTGTTCGCTCACTGTTCACAAATAATGAGTCCGCCATCACATGGATTAAATCTCTGCTGACGTCACAGCGCTCAGCCTCTCGCCGATTGGTCGCCGCGCGCGAACACAGTTCCCCACTTTACGCACGGTAATGCTCTTCATTCACGGCTACGCGTGCGACACGCCCTCTCCGCCTCGCTTCCCCCTCATCGAGCGCAGCGAGCGTCGTACTCCGCCGTCCGTCGGTGTCCGCGCTGGCCGCACGCGTCGCGCGCGAGCATTCGCTTTACTAATAACTCTTTATTTGCCTTTTCTTAAAGATAACATTCGTTTTTTAAACATTGTCGATGAACAATTTGCGAAATACTTACTATTTGCTTCTTTTTCTTTAGCTTTTTTCTGTATAATCATTATTTACACAAAATATTCATTTTTATTGTAAATTTAATCATTTGCTTATTTCTTTACGCTCTTCACTCTTCTTAGCATTCGCGAGTCGCACATTTTCACGCGAAAGCATTTCTAAATTTTGCTCTAAATGCATATTCTTCGTAAGCGTCTCTTCGAGCATTCGCAACAGTCTTCGATTAATATCTTTTTGCGTTTCGTCTCCTTTCGCTTTTATAAAATCGAACACCCGTTTCACGGTCAACTTCTCCATGTTCGATGTCGGATGAGGATTGAAATCACATCGTCCTTCAATACAATAGTAATCGATCAATTGTTTCTTTTCGTTCAATTCAACAGTTAACTTTGCATAATTCATTTCCAACTGATTTATTCTTTCCTCCAGCGTCCATTTTTCCTGTTGTAATTCAGTTATTCTCGAAACCAATTGAGCGTTTTCTTGCTCTAATTGTGATCCATTCGCTACGACGGACGCCGATGATATCTCTTCAAACGATCGAACAGGCGACGCTTGTTTACTATCTGAACTTGAATGTACACTCGGAGCTTCAACGTTTTCTTTGGAAGACATGAAACTCCAAGATCCAACACTACTCGAATCATTACCATTTTGAGACTTATTGTGAATATCAACGGTTACAGCGCTAATACTTTTCTCATTCAAGGCTTCCTGTAATTTTTCTTGAAGCTTTTCAGCTCTTTTTCTTTCAGAATGCAATTGCCTCTTAAGTTCTTTCACCATCATTAAACCTTTTTTCTCGTGAATCTTTCGCTCCTCAATTATATCAACAACTTGCTGATGTAAATCATTGATTGCTTGTTCTTTACTGCTAATGTTACTTTTTAATTCTTCAATTTCATTCACAAGTTCGATTTTAGCTTTTTCGTTTGTTTCAAGTAATGTTTTTAACTCTTTGTCGTTTTCTTCTATTAACCTTTCAAATTTACGATTGCTTTCATCTTTTTGTGTCTTAAGTTCTTCTTTAGTTGTGACCAATTCTTTTTCGAGATCATTATACTTTGTAAGCATAATTTCCAATTCTTTTGAAAGAGTGTTCTGCGAATCTCTTTCTTTCTTTAAATTCTCATTCTGCGTTAGTAGGTCTTTTAATTGCGCTTCTAAATCTGCAATTAATTTCTCATAATTCACTTTCAACTCGTTGATTTCATTGATTTTTTGCTGCTTTAAATCGTCAATATGGGCTCTCATCTCATCAATTATGTTTTTTCTCTTCTCGCACAGTTCAGAAGATTCGCGCAGTTGTTCTTTTAAGTTTTCCAAAGAGTTAACCTTAGCAACCATTTCTTTAAGTTGAGAATTAATATTTTCATTTTCTGCGCTTAAATCGTGAACTTGTTGATTCAACGCGTTAATTTTACTTTCTAATTGTTCTTTTTCAGCTAAAACAGCGTACGACAATTGTTTCGCTGTTTCATCTTCACCCGATAAGCTGCCAATATTGGTGTTTGCTTTCGTTGTTGCACTTTCCTCGTTCGACGATGCTTCCTGTGCTTTCAACAGCATAGCGATCTCTTGTCGAAGCATTTCATTCGTGAGCTTAAATTCATTTTCTTGTGCAACGATTTTCTGCTGCAAAATATTATTCTCTTGCGTTAATTTCTCAATCAATTCTCTGTCTTTCGACGAGTTACGCGTTAAATTACGCGCGAAAGATAACGGATTCAGACTTTGCTTCTCGAGATTATCGCATTTACTTTTCCAAAAAGTGATCTCATTTTCGTACTTTTTGATTTTATCTTCGAACGAATAATTGGTCGTTTTCAATTCTAAAAGCTGATCCTTTAAAAGAGAGAAGAGAGAAACGAAGTTAATTGATAAATAAAACGGCTATGGAATGAAGTGAAATGCTTCAATTGCATTGACATTTGAAAAAGAAGCATTTGAAAAGATAAGGCGTTCGCAGTTCGAACAAAGCGTTGATTCAATGAAACGATAGCAAAAGTAAATAAGGAAAATGAATGAGATTAAAGCTTAGAAATGAAAGCAAACGCAAGAATGGTTGCATTACGAGGCATTGCATGCGTCAAAAGTATTCGAATCGAATTTGAGACAAATTAAAGCATAGCGACAAACCTGTAAACGTTGAAACTCTTCTTCAGACAGCGACGAACTCATTGCTTACACTCGGTTCGAATGCGACATTCGTTTCGAAAATCGACAGTAGTTCGAAGCGAAACGCGAGAGAACTTCGAATTTTTTGTCGCTTTTATTTTGATACGTTTTTGGCTTGGCTTTTAATGCGACTCTTCGCCAGTCGTCGCTAAGCGACAGACGCGTGGCGCTGAATTACGAAATGCTTGAAAAGTTTTTCGCTTTCAAAACGCAATTGCTTAAAATGCAAAATTCAAATGTTTTGCTTGTCATTTCTCCTTGCTTACAACATTAGAAAATACAGTACAGTTAGTAAAATAAGTAAGTAAGTTTAATTCGCTGCAAAAACTTTGAATCAATTTGAAATGTGAAATGTAAATGTGAAAATAATAAGAATATGAGACAAACATTAATTGAGAATTCAACAGCTCATAACTCGTGTGTTCAATGTTTTGTAAACTTTTGTAATAATTTAGAAAAAAAAGTCAAATTGCATCGATTACCACAAATCAAAAACCGATAAATGCGTAAAAATTAATTCAAATATTTTCAAACAAAACACAATCAGTGTGAGTTTGAATTGAAACTTATCAGTTTGTTTTTTGAATTTTTATTAAAAACTTTCATTTGAAGTGCTTTTTGATTGCGCAAATTATAATTCAAGTCTCGATAACTTTGTTAGAGTTCAATCATTTTTACTGTCAATTACTTTTTATCCATTTAAGCAGAAAAGCAATATTATTCGAATCGCAGGGAAAATTTTTTTATTTTAAATGTTTCAAAAATTTAAATAAGTGATTAAAATGGATCGTTTGATTTTTGTGTTAAATGAACAGCATACTCATGCCCCGGAATTCCTTTTCTACCCGAAACTTAAGCTCAAACATTCAGAATCCTGAAACGCGGGACTTTTCAGAGTGAATCACGGGAAGAGGTTGTATGATTTAAAATAATAACTTTTCTCGACTCTTTTATCTCTTATTTATATTATGAACAGTTTTACAAAGAGCAATGCATTTTATTTATGGAGAGATCACGCACAAACTTTATGCTTAACAGAATTATCAATTTTAATTGTTTTTAAGAGGGTGAAACACTTCCCTCTCGTATTCTCAATTTATGTTTGATGGATAAGGGCAGGTTTTTAGGTGCCACTAACCAAGATTTATGAATTTACTTTTAAAATAGTTATCAAAAAACTAAACACGAATCTTTTTTCCTCGTTCATATACAGTCGCGATAAAAACAGTGATGAACTTCAAAGATAAGAATAAATATTAAAATAAAATAAAGAGAATTATGCGAAGCTCGGTGGCTTTAACTGAGATTGACTGACCGTGATTTGGTGTTGCAAACTTTACTATTGGTTTTGCACCAAAATATTCGCAATTAAACGATTCATTCTCATTTTTCCACTTTAACTAGCGTATTCATGTTTTTCGTTTGATTTTTTTGCAAAACTTTTTACAGAACTTGTTTCGCTTAGCGCAAATTAAAGATTTTTTAATTGTCTCCTTTCTCTCTTGCAATGAAAAATAAAAACGAACTTAATGACAATGAAAGAGCAAAATCTTAATATTCAATTAGCATTAAGCTCACTTCAATTTTAATTTGGTGCTATGGAAATAAAAGAAAATATAAGAACAAAGAGAATGTGCAAGAATTAAACTCTGCATGAGAGAAAAGCAGAATTTCACGAAAATAATTAGACAAGATGATTGGATATTCTTTCTACCTTCCCTTCATTAATCAAAATTAAAAAATATAATTTTAATATTGGAAATTTAAATTTTTTAGATCTCTAAATCGAAAATATCGAAACATAAAAATATATTAATCATAAAGTAAAAAAAGTCCAAATTTAACACTTTATTGTATATGCTATATGTACTACAGGGTGTGTGAATTAAAACGTAACACATATAAAGTCGAATAACTTTTTATCGGTTAAACCAAAAAATTTGATCTTTCACAAAGTTATGCAAGAACATCCGCAACATATAACGACACATAAAATAAACAAATCGGTTAATGCGTTCCAAAATTACGGCGTTTTCCGCAAACATGCCATTTTCAACCGAACAAAACGTATTTTAAGTGAAAAATGCATCGGATTAAAAAGCTTTACAAAAATAATTACTTAATTAAGACAGAATAAATGAAAGAGGAATATGCAAACAAAAGTTCTGTATCAAAAACGCTGAAAAAATTTCAAGAAAATGGTTCTGTCCGAGACTTGCCGCATGAGCCAGGTAACTCCGGATTGCCATAAAATTAGGTCATATAAGTCCAAGAAAGCTTTATAAGATCACAGGTATAGTCATTACTGAAAAGATTTTTAGTTTAAAAATTAAGGTTGGGGACTATGCGACAAAGGCAAAAAAATCCGGCTTAAAGCCATATCGGGTAAATCGCCGGATTTGTTTTATCGAGCTCGAATATGGTTAACGTTTCAATATTTGTAAATAAAACATGTAATTTTTACATCGGCAATGGAATTTTGCAATATTTTTTACAAAAGAACGTGTTGGCCTAAGCGGATAAAAAAACAGGCAAAAAACCGCTTAGGGGGTTTAATGATGAAAGAGAGTAAATACATCGTGTAACTTCTTTTTATGGTCAGAAAATCGCCAAACGGTGTATCTTTACTTTTCATTGTGTTATCAGCCTAATTTTCTTCACGGACACTGTAACCGCTGAATATTTTTATAATAAAGAGCAATTTCTTTAAAAAGCATCAAAGTGGTGCAAAAAAATTATTTTTTTCAATAAAATGGTGCTTCTGTTCATATGTTTAAACGTATAAATCACTTTTCATTTAAAAACATTCGCAAGTAAAAAAAATTACAAAGGATTTTTCCTAGATTCTATAACCGGAGCGCGGATTTA
>NCKU01003643.1:0-14515 GCA_003675995.1 Dinothrombium tinctorium | reverse complement strand
AGCTCTGTTGGCTTTGCCTCCAATCAATCACCTCGACTTTCAATTCAAATGCTCGCAGCGAGCACTTTGGTACGAAGAGGCGAAGCAATCTGTTGTTGTTAGTAAAACGAAAAAATACGCTCACAATGTCGAATACGCTGAAGAAGTGGTCAAAGGTTATTGATTCAATTCATTAGCTTAGCTTAGCTTTGGTAACGCATTTAAACGCTAGGATCGCTAAATCGAGTTCCTTAACTTAATTTCTATTGATTTCATTCGATCATCAAATGTGAATCTATTTTTGCTTTTAATTTTGTAAAATATTAATTTCGACTTGCTATGTAATTTCACTTTTAATCTAAATAAAGTTCTTTCCGATTTTCGTTGAATTGCTTTTCTGTTTTTTATTCTCTTATTTTAAAAGCGAGAATTTTTCTAAATTGCCAATTGGCAAAAATTTTCGGTGCCAAGCGCTAAATTTTGTTAACATTTTATCATATAATACGCAAGTTGATGGTCATTATTTTTTGCTGATTAAAATTTAATAGTTTATAGAATAATCAAGAGAACTTACCTGTTACTTTAAAAGCTTATTGATTGTTCGAATGTTATCTCAATGGTTTTCACTTCGTTTGCATTGTTCGTAGAGTTTTTCGCCAATTTTTTCGTCTTTCGTCGACAGCGATGTATAAATTAGTCTACAAACTTTGTTTTCAAATGTCACAGCGCATAGTCTCATCGAGCTTTTTCTATTGATAAGCATGTTAGCGCATTTCTCCGCCTATTTCAAACTTTTCTTCTCCTCTGAACTTTCATTTCATCGCGATAGTCGCCAAAATTTTTGTCGCCTTTCGCATTTCTGTTTTGCCTTATTTTTATTCTTTGCTTTTCACTTCTTTCTTTGACTCTTATTCAAACGCAGCTTTGCTTTGTTTATGTTCTTGTTGAAAATTCGCCTTTTCAATCGTTTCCTTCGTCGATTCCGATCCACTCACGCCCGCAGACAATATCTTTTTCGAAAAGCTACCGAAATCCACAAGCATCTGCCGCTGATGGACTGACCATGCCACGCTTCTTTAGCCAGGCAGACGCCTCCAGCCAGTGTCCGTTGTTCTTATACGCTGCGACAGCTTTACATCAGGCGCATCTTTCAAATATCAACACTCAAAGTTCTAATCTCAGCGCGTTGACTGCAAGAGATGAAGTGATTCGAGTGACCAATTTAACGCTTTCGCTGAATATATCGAAATATCAACACGAAATGTCAAAGCTTCCTTCTGCGAATTGCCAAAAAAAGTTTTCGAGCGAATCGAATAAGTCATTGAAGTTCGACTTCACTCGATTAGCCGAATCTGCTACTGCAGAAAATAATAATCACCAAGAAACGGCGCATCATATTCATCATTATCCTCCAAACATGAATAGTAACAGTGATCATGCCAACAACAGCAGCGATTACAGCATCGGTAATCTCAATGAGCTGCAAAACAATCACTGTACCAATGATCAACCGAACTATTTTCAAGTGATCAATAATTTCGGATTCTATCCAAATTTGTATTCTCCTTTCTCAATCGCTGCATCAGGAGGATTATCGGGCTTATTCGAGCGAAAGCTTTCGCGTTTAGGGAGATGTTCGAGTAGACCAAAGAAAGAGTTCATCTGCAAATATTGCCAACGACGATTTACTAAATCTTATAATTTGTTGATTCATGAGCGAACACACACCGATGAACGGCCTTATATATGTGACATCTGTCACAAGGCATTTCGGCGACAAGATCATCTTCGTGACCACAGGTAATCTTTACATTGATTTATTAAATATCTTTTGATCAAAGATTAGAAATAATCACGACAAAGCAGTAAATTAGAAATCTGCAATAAAATCGTTCTCATTATGCGATATCATTTCTTCAAGTATCAAACTTGTATTTAAATATAATTCCGCCATTTTGAATTCGTTTTTTATTTCGTATTTTAATGCTTTTTTGGTATAATAATTCTTGGTACTCACAACAGTCGCATATCAGAAAATGTAACCTTTCGTTCGACTTTCATCACATCTCACTCGCAACAAACTTATTTTCTCTTACGTTTTGCTCTCACGCAGATATATACACTCAAAAGAGAAGCCATTTAAATGCAATGAATGCGGCAAAGGATTCTGTCAAAGTCGAACACTCGCCGTCCACCGGATTCTTCACATGGAGAATTCAACTCACACGTGTAATTTGTGCTTTCGCACTTTCTCCGAATGCGACGAATTGAAAATTCATTTATTCAAACAGCACATTGAAAGCAAACGATACGAAGATTCTAATAAACGCTTTCGACGCGATCGCATCACATGTAAACAATTAAAGAACGTCGGCGAAACGCATTTTACGAATGTGCGTGAAAACTCGACTGAAAACCATCAGAGCGATGAGCGAATGATAAAAGTTGATGAAGAGCTCGATGTGGTTAATTAAACAAATCACTCCGATCGGCATTTTTTGACGTACTAACATATTTTAAACGGTTTTCATTAAAAAAAATTAATTTTTGAAATAATGAATTCAATCTAACACAATTTTAACATTTATTTAGATAACTTTTTGCTCAATTTTATAAAACATTTTAGAAAATACTTAAAAATAATTTTTATCGTAAAAATTTAAATAATATTAAAAACACCTTGAAAATGAGATCACAACTCGAAAAGCGTCGCCGCTATTTTTGAACTACACACATTCATGTAATCATTTTAGTAATCATTAGAATTTTGTTCGAGTGCAATTTATTCATTATTTTGTGACTTTTCAAAAAATCAATAAAATTATATCCAATGTTTGGTCTTAATGAAAAAAATTCAATTTCATGTTAAGCAAGAAAAGTAAGATCAAGCTGAAAGCTCATTTAAACTATAGGAGCTTAATATTTCTTCGCCCTCGACAATGAATTTTTTGTTCTACAAACACTTGCGCTCTTTTCAATTTAATTTTTCAATTACGCGTGTTTCACACATTCGCGGTCCAGTGTTTGTCAGTTAGACTAATTCATTGTAAACGCTTGTCGTGCGAAATGCATTTAAAAAATGAAGCGTTGTTTGAAATTGAATCTTATTCAATTAAGTAACTGTTTTAAAAATTTTGCTTCTCACCACATGTTATTGCAATTTCTCAGCGTTGATTTGAATAAGAGGCTCTTTTTGAAAGTAATTAGAACTTTTGATGATCATATTTTCTTTCTTTAAATACAAATAAGTATTTACAATTTATTTCATAAAGCAATCATTAATTTTGAGAAAATACTTTCAGTTAAAGCTCTCCTATTATCTCTCAAAATGTGTCGAGAGCAAGAGATTAAGTTTTAAATTAATGTTGTTAACTGATTTTAAATTTGAATTTTATAAGTATTCTAAGAGTTGTTAAAACTCGAGAAGCGATTTAACAGCTAAAATGCGGTTTTTATGAATTTTTAATTGAACTTTTAATTTAAAATTTACGTTAATTGTGATCGAAAATTTGTTGATATGTTACTCAATTGCGAAAATAAAATTTACTCAACTTTTCTGTTGAGAATCATAGTTTTTCCTCTCGCATAAGCGGTATGAAATTTGAGTTGAGTAAAAGTATCAAATTTCATTGTTTTGTGTACAGTTGAGACAATTTTTTATTCAATTAAACACAAACACAAATTCCATGTAAATTTATTCTTAGCTCCACTAGCCTTAAGTGTAGCAACAATTAGCCTAATTTCACTATCATCTTTTCGTAATTAATTTTCCGTATTCATTAATTAAATCTATTTCAATAAATTTCCTTAAAATGTATTGTGATTTAGATAGTTTACTTTACACAATTCTAATTATTGAAAGTGTATTTTTTAACCGCTCTAAATTTATAGTCGAAAAATAGAGTGAACTTCGGCAAACATAGCAAATTTTTTACTTCGAACCTATGCTTTGCATTAGGCACATGAATTTTTGGCATAAATGGCGAGCTTTCATCTTTTGACAGAATGCCTTTTCGCTTTCTCGCGGCAACAAAAGCACGCATTATTTAACCGAGACGAGCTGCCTGTAACGCGTGTAACGAAGCGATGGTTTTCTCGAAAACAAGCGTTCGTTGACTTCGAACAATATGCGGTTTGTACCACGAAAGTCAAAACTCATTTCAAGCCATTAACAAAGATAATTATCTTTTATTCCGACATTCGCGAAAGATATGTATGCGGACGGTTATAAATAAAATTTTACCGCAAAAGAGCGGCTTTTAAAAATTCATGCGAAAAACGCATGCGACTTGCGACAAACATAATCACAACAAGCATCGCTTTTCATCGTTTTTCTATTGCTAATTTAGCACATAAATTGTATTTAGAAATCGCATTTAAGCTTCATTTCCTTCGATCTGAATTATTACTCCATCGAGTCGAATTGGAAAAAAAATTATTTTTTTTTAATTTGTATGTAAATGAATTAAAATTTCGTGAGTAAAATTATTAAATCAATCGATCATTCACTTCATCAAGATCAATTTTTTCAATATTAAGATTTGAATTAACCATACATTAGCAAAGGTTTCTCGAAATGAAAGCTTTAAAGTGATGAATCTCAAGTTAGAAGTTAGTAGTTGTGATGCAGCACCTGATTCATTACAATCTGCTATTAATATACACGAAAATGATTAGATTTTGTTCACATACAATTTCTCCAAGTTAATGTAATGTAAAATGTTCTTGTGCATGAGTTTCTGATCTTTTTTAATAAAACGATAAAAGGATTTACACATTTCATTACTTATCATTATGAATTTTGAGGAAGCTATACAACAACAAGCAGTTGAAAAAATCGTAATGGAAAATAATTTCGAATTTCATGCTTATTCAAATTGTATTTTAAACTCTTAAATCTAAATATTTAAATTAGCTTAATTAGAGAGCGGTTAGTATTTATAATGCAGCCAAATTTTTCACTGAAAAAGTTATTTTTGAAAAAATACTTCATTTTAATAGGTACGTTTAAACGCAAATAATTTTTTTAACCTAAGTGAGTTGCGTTACAATTGGCTGAGGGTGTAAAAAATAAACCTTCCTACTTCTGTTTTAAGAGAGCCTCCCTCATTTTTTCAAAGCCTAAGTAAAGCCGTGAATTACTTTTTAACTTCCGTCTAAGATGCAGTTTTTGTATAACATTCGAACACAAGTTCATACCGAATTATGCTTCGTAAAGCTATTCAAATTAACAAGAAGTATGTTGAATGATTATCTTCTTAATTAATTATGTTTAAATTTCTTTTAATTAAATTAATTAATTATAAATTAAATTTGATGAGTAGTAATGCCAAATAAAACAATTAAGAGAATGATTGTAAGCGATAACTTTAGTTCGTAAACAGTAAAAATTGAATTGGAGAGCGACTAAAAGTTATTTCTTTTCAATATAATCTCTACCAGTTTAAAATATTTTCGGCTATTAAATCGCAAAAGATAATTTAATATAAAAATAATCAATTTCTTGTTTAAATAAATAAAATATAATTTATAATGTGAACAAGTTTTTTGACAAAATGATCATTAAAGTTATGATTTCAAATATTCTTCAATCAAACATTCGTGATCAGTATAAAAAACAGCCTTTTTAAAAAATTAGAAACCTAATTGTTAACTTGCTATTTTCGCCAATAATTTTCAATGATGCTTAATAAATATGTATTCTGCTCACGCTATTAAAGTAAATCGCTAGTTCCGAAGCTGCGTTTTTGAATGTTGCGAGGACTTATCAAAAGAAAACTGGTACTTCTACTTTGATCCAAAATTAAATAACAAAAGCATTCTTCGTTACGAACTTTTAACTTTTTGTGTCCATAATAATAATGTTAACTGTCTTAATTTTTTTTTTTTATGTGAATATAACTTCACATTTTCACTGAAAATTTTGTTTAAATTTTGATTTAATATAAAAATTAAAGCAAGGCTTATGTGGCTCCAATTTGTTTTGATTTTTTTTTTTTCCTTAAGCAAAGTTTCCTTCTTCATTCATCATATCAATTACAATTTTATGTATTTTTTAGATTTGATTATCTAAGAATATTAAAAATTCTTATATCAAGATCATTATATAAAATTCAAATTTTCACCTTCTCCCCGTTTCAAATAATTTTTTACTTAAAAAACACATTTTACACCTTTCAAAATGCAATTAAAACTGCATTCAAAATCAAAATTAAAATTTATATTTATTCTAGTTTAATATTCTCTTTTGAATAAGCTTTTTTAAAGCCGTTTAAATTAAGTTCATTAAATGCACTTATACAGCTATTTACATCATTTGTTTGAAGTTTAATTTAGCATCGCTTTTTTGTGAACATAAAATTAATTCAATTGCATAAAAAAATTGCTGATCATCGATTTTAAAGTAAATTTTTAGTGTTATTCACCACAGGCCTTATTTGCTTTATAACATTCTTTTAATTAAAATTAAAAAATTTTCAAAAGACGCATCAATTAGAAACAAGAAAGGTTCGTGCTTTTAAATGAATTCAAAAATTGAATTTTTTGAAAGCTTGAAAATAGATTTTTTCTATAGAATGGATAGAAGTTAATCTCACTTTTTCAAGATAATTATGAGCAAAGATAAACTTTTTTTGAGAAAAATGAACAACAGTTAAGTGAAAGCGAAGCTTTAATTTATGATTAATTAATTTTTAAACGGTCACTGCCATACGTGAGAGGTCTTAATAAGATTGTGTGCAAGTTGGGACAGCCTTTAATCATTCGACCGATCATTAATCTTTTTGCTTTATCCTTATTTCGAAATTTCTTTCAACAATCATTGTTATGTAATTTTTTAATATTTATAAGAATGAAAAGTGCTTTTAAGCTTTCGATCAACAAACTATTTTAAAACATCGAGGTTATCGCACTCTAACTAAAAAAACTAATAGAGTTAGCTGAAAAAAAACACAAAAAATTAATTGGTTTAATTAAAAAATTTACCGAATCACTAGTTAACACGAAACTAACTACGCACATAATTTTTGATTGGATGATACTTACTTAAAGAGTATTTTTTAGGAATTTTGTTTGCATCTATACACATGACAGTTTTGAAAAGTGTTTAAAAATAAAAAAAGTAAAATATTTAGCCTCGTGATTATTCGACGGCGAACTGAAATATTTTCCTGACACTATCTGCTTTTTCCTATACGCGTATACATATTTAAAGCGAATTATACGTGATCCGAAATCGCAGACCGTTGCGAGCAAGCCACTAAGTAAGTAAGTGTATTTCACATATTTGAAATTCTTCGTGAGCGAAAAAGTAAAGCAGTGTAATTAGTCGGTAACAAAATATTCGTTTTGTCAGCGAATACTTTTTCAAAAGTATTGCTTAAATTACATAAATGCGGCAATATTTGTGTAGACGAGAGAAGGAAACGTAAAAGTTTTTAAAATAGTACGAAAATTAATGGCAAACAAAATATTTTCTATCTTTTTATTAACCACAGCTATGCCGTAAAAATTATTTAAAATGATTTATTTAGATAATTATAACATTTATTTTTGAAGAATATCTATAAAAAAAACAAACAACAAGATTATTTGCTAATTCGAATTATTTTCTTTGAGTTCTGAAAACTGAATTCACAATTATACATTTGGCACTTAAGCATTTCATTTTTTATCAAAGAAAAAAAACGTTCAAATCATAATAATTTATAGAATTTACTATAACGTATTCGATTTATCAATTTAAATTTTTTTAATTCGATTTAATCACATTTTGACCAAATTAATCGCTAGCGTTATAATACAACTTAAAGCGTTTATAGCCCAAATCCAATTAAAACGTGCAAATGTTATCAAAATAAAAACTTGCTGCATATTATTTACAACGATTTTAAAATTTAGATACTCGAGTGATAAAAAAAGTTTTGATTTTGATTTCAGTGTCACATTAAGAATTTATAATTCGCTGTAAGCAGTCGAAAACAACATAATTGAGGAAAAATATGTTTGAACATTTTTTCCGAAAGCGGCGTGTCAAATTTCTTTTTCATGCCTTGTCAGAATAAGAAGAGCTCGTTTTCACAAGTTTCACAGTCTTTTCTCTTTTTTGCGTGCGATATGAATACGGCTTTTCGTGAATGAGGACACATCGCGAGAGATGAAAATTTGTTAAGTGAAAAGAAGAAAGTGAGGGCGAGCAGTGAACGCGAACCGACGAACGAAGATAACGATTTACTTTAACAGGAACATGTGTTGCGCCCGACGAGACTAGCTTCACGATAGATTGAAATGAGGTCGTTCTCACCAGATTCGTCCATTAAAAGCGCTTTCTTCTTGTTTAATATCTAAAAACAAATTTAAAGAAAGATTAATTATGTTTAATTTAATTTTTAATTAATGATCGCTCAACAAATTTTAAACTCCATTCACCTCTGAGACTAAAAATCGAGCAGATTCTTCGACGTTGATATTTTCTTTTGGTGATACAAAATACCAGCCTACGAATCCATTTTCCTGACAAAAGCGATCTAAAAATGCTGCATTAGCTGAATCGCCTTCTTTCGCTAAATCGCACTGAGCAAATAAACTTTAGAAAAGTTCAAAAGTTTTCTCTTCACCTTATTTGCAATCAGTAAACACGGAACTGGTGAGCCGTCTGGCAGTGAAACTTTTGTATCTAAATCATTTTTCCACTTTATCACGCCATCGAACGTTCCTTGTCTTGAAACATCGAACATTATAAAAGCTCCGACTGCTTCCTTATAGTAAACTCTGGTCATGCTTCCGAAGCGCTCTTGTCCCGCTATATCCCATAGTTGCAAACGAATAACCGTGTGCTCATCCCAATTGATCACTTTCAGCGCAAAATCAACGCCGATCTGCCGATTTTGTAAATTAAAAGCTTCACTTAAACATCGAGGCTTATTTATTGTTATCTTCAAGCTCTAATTTACGTTATTTTCTTATTTTATAAGAGCGTGGCTTAAGAACATGCCATTCAATAAATGAACTAAGGAATAGAAGTTCCGCGTACACTCTGTTCGCTTAAAAATTTAATTATTTTTCAGCGCTTAAACATTTGTTTCCCTTTTATTTTTAAATGAACGAGTGTACACTTTTTTATTTAATTATATTCTTATTCTTTAAGCCACGCTTTTCATTATTCATGTTTTTGTCTACGCGCAGCATCTTTCATTTTTATCTGCAGATAATTTATGCGCACGGCTAGGTGATTAGCTTACTTTTTCAGTGTTGACTTGAAATGTTAATTTAGTAAAATTTTTTAAAGTACACCGCCCTATTGTAAAATTAGAATTTAATTGCGAATATTCATAATTTTTGATATTCGCCGTTAAAAAGTTTGAGAAGTACTAAAGTAGAGCGATTTTAATTACAATCAAAAAGGCACTCGATTCTGACACTTATTTGTATCGAGCCGTTTGAAAAGACCAAAACTTCTTCCAAATTTTTTGTTCGATGTTAAAATCACTAACGCGAATTCAATTTTCAAATATTTTTTCAAATTTGAATCGAAGTGATTGAAGAGTTAAAATAAAAATAAGAAAGTGTAAAACGCAAAACCGATTCTAGCAAATATTTAGCCTAAAGCGAAGAAGAGAAAGAAGAAGGTTGAAAAATTCATTTATATGTAAAAGAACATATCGAATACGCAAGCATTTATATTTAAGCAAAAGTTATCGTAGAAAAAATCCTTCATAGAAATGCTTCTTCTAATGAATTCAATGACAAATAAAAAACATCATATTGCAATGACAAACTGCATTCGTGCTTTCGTCATTTAAAAGCGTTTTTAGTACCTGAATTAAAAACTTATTACATCGCAATTTTTAGGTTGAAGTTAGTTTACAATGGGTTTATTGTACTCACAAGAGCTCAACATCCGTCAACCTACCGTCGCTTTGTAGAATCTGGAAAAATATTGATGCACATAGCGTTTAATATAACTAGTCTTTCCCGTTGCTAAATCACCGATCACAAGCACTTTGAACAAGTATTCTCTCGCATCATTATTCTACAAATACAGCATCATTTAAGAAAATTTGTTCGAGAAGAGTAGCCACTAACCACAGTCGCTAAATTGGGTGACATCGCCTCTTTAAATTCAAAAAAAAACTAATGAATAAAACTAATATTGCAAAAAGTAATTTATACACTCGAGTGGAGACAAATTCGACACATATACTACAGCTCAATCGTAAGCATGTAGCAGTATCGAATCGATAAAAACGTTCACACAGTGTGTAAGTGTGTGTGTGTATGTGTACGAAAATTTTTCAACTGCCTGCCGCTGCTTGAGTAAAAATGCAACTTTCCAAGGATGAAATAACCTGTTCGTTAAGTAGTAAATTTAAGAAAAATACTGAATACGTGTATTAACTAAATGTGCCGAAAGAAAAAGCTGGCGAAAAAACATGTCAGACAGCGATTTAATCGGCGACGGTGTGATCATCATCAACAGGGAGAGATGAATTAAGCGAATTTCGTACTACGTTAATATATTCATATTTAATTTAACTGTTTTTGAAAATCGAACGATTTCGGAAAAAATTGAGCTTAAATTTAAGCACTTAGCTCATTTGAATTATTTTTTGCTCATTAAATTCGGTTTTTATGAATTTTTTCTACAAAATTATGAAGCGAGTTCTGTACAAATCAAAAATTTCGTCTTGCTGGCATTTCACTGATACCGATAATTAAGTGATCCATCTCACTAAAGCAAATTTCATTACTCTTTTTATTGTTTTGCCGTTCAATGAACTTAAAATTCAAATTGTTTTTCATTGAAAAACTAAAAAGAAAGAGCAACATTCTTGAATGATGTGCAAAAATCGAAATACATAACGCGTTGGGTAGGAAGCTTTGAAAAATTTTTACTAATGATGAGCCTTTAAATTGCAAAAGTTTTCATTTAAAAAAGATTTGAATTTTCTTTATTTTAACGAGTTGTACACTTTTTAAAATTAAAAATTTGTAAACAACTTTAAAACAGAAAGGAAAAACGTGTTGAACATGTTTTTTGAAATTCGTTCAAGTTCATTTAAAACCATAAACAAGTGAATTATGAATAACGCTAAAATATCAAGGAGTGGTGGTTAATTAGTGAAATTGTACGAAGCAAACAGTTGCTCACGACAAGTGAAAAAAAGAGAATAAAAAACTCAGTCGTTTGAATCGCAGAAGTTGAATTTTAAATTGTAAAGTTTTCACTTTCATTTTTTTATCGTTAAGAGTATAAAAATAATTCGATGATGAGATAAATTATTTAGTAGATTCTAACGTGTAAATGTAATGATTGGGAGTACGGGTGGACTAATTAAAAATTGGGCTCAAATAAAATGTGAATCTTAGCTTATAATGAAATAGCTAAACTAAATTTCACTGTGACAAAAAATTGATTAAAATTAATTTACATTTGTTAATGTAAAGGAATAAATTAAGGAGCAAATTAAATGTGGTTAGTATTGAAAGAAGAGTATTTTAGGTTACCATGTATAGCGTATTTTTTACGGGAGTGAAAGAAATTAAAGGAAATCGCCAGTTATTTGGGCGAAGAGTTAAAAGCTATAAACAACAAGATTAGAATCTCGAAACAGATAGTATAGAAACTATGTACGGTACATTTATAAAGATAATAAACCATTATATGCTAATAGTGAGCTTAAATACAACAAAAAAGACCACTTAGAGCGCTTTAAATCCTACATGAACTTTAAACATTGATGATTAACTTCTTTCCAGTTTTAGAACTTTATGAAAAACTTATTGTATCGGGACTATACTAGCTAAATATAGTTTGAAAGGTTGTTTTCTTTTGCATAATCGTTATTGAGGGTCGCATTTCGCACAGTTTCTAAATTTTTAATCATTTAAATTGTTTTTCATGAATTGTTTATTAATAGAGCAGAAACTTAATCTGTATGAGAGTAAAACTATGAATTTACGATTTCAAATAGATGATCAATTCACTGATCGAAATTCAAATGTAAACTCTTCTTTGTAGCAAACTTTATTCATTTTAAATTTATTTGCGAAACAAGTTTTTCGCGTTTCTTCTTTCACATATTTTCATTGCCAATCGATAATAAAACTTAAAAAACATAAAAAAATCAGCCTCATACCAATGCTATAGTGTAAAACTAATTGAATGAATTTATTATGAAAGGGTGTATCGCGCATTATTTATTGTGATTTATAAATTTTTATAATAACCTTTCTATTATAAATTTGTTCAATTAACTTTAATTAAATAATTAAAAATTGCTACACTTATTATTTCAATTTACTATGATATTTTGATGAAACACTCTTGGCAATTCAAATTCTTGGGTCATTATAAAGAGAAATTTTAAATACAAGGAAAAAAAGGTAAAGCAATACAAAGTTTTACATGTTTGAAATTAAAAGTTTTTTTCAATATTAATTTTGTTAACGTTTTCTTGGCTTATTATAAAATAAAAATTTGAAATTATTTTGTTAATAAAAATTTTTTGATTTTATAAGACCAGCCAGGTTTAGTGAACGTTGAAATAGTGGAAATTGAAAAATTGTAATTCGGCATTTTCGCAGAGAAACGTTTGACTGTACAGTTTGATTGCAAATTAGTGCAACTAAACGAGAGTGGCATTCGGCTTTTCAAAAATGCAGATCGCTGTGAAAATACAAAGTTACTATCATTAGTCTCCACTTTTTCCATTCACTGTATAAAAGCGACAGTGACGGAAAAATTAATATATTTTGCTGTCTCTCTTATACAAAATCAAAAGTGAATGTACAAATGAGGTAATAAGTATATACAATCACTCAAAATTTAAAAAAAAAATGATTAAAAAACGAATGAAATATTTATCAAACAAATTGAAGAATATGTGAACAAAAAATGAAAATAATTTTTTATTTTTCATCAGTTACCAATCACAATGATTAAACTATAACTAATCATTTTATAATTTTAAAGTACACATTCGGAATTAATAACATTCCTGTCCGAACATTTTCATCAATTTTTATCGCTTAACGCGTTAATGTTTTATCTTGATCTCAACAATGTTGAACTTGTCATTAAAAGAAGTTTTTTTTTTTCTATGAATGTTATCTTTAAATATCGATAAACACTTATTCTCAATTTCAAAAAATTGATGAAGAAAAGTTATTTCAAAGAGTATATGATAAAGTGCTTTTGACCACAGATTATTTACCGACATCAATGTTTAAACTTAATTTAATATTGAACCTAAGGGCTAAACTGCCCCGAAAACGGAAATGATTAAATTTTTTTTGTACACTCGTGTCAAATAAAATCTTTCAATTTATTGCTTTGCAATAAAGCGTGTTTTAAGTGAAAAGAAAAGATTTTATTGAACATGAGTGTACTTTCCGGCCTGTTTCAATAATTTTAAGAAGCTCTAAAGTAAAATTTCTATTTTTATGGTTTAATTATACTCTTCTTTAATTTTTCAATCGCTTTATGCCTTATAATCAACTACTTCGTATCGATTAATCTTTGTCTCTTACCTTGTTTTTCGAAAGTAAATCTAAAATGAACGTACAGATGGTCTGCCAACAAATTATTTAATCTGTTTCCTATCAAAAATGTTTATTTGAAATTAAATATAAAGATAAGATACACTATTGACAAGCAGGGTAGGCGTGATTTGAGTTTCGCTGTTTACCAAAATACGTCAATGCGTGTCGTACGATTTTTCGAATTCTCTCGCGAACAGTGATTGTAAAAAATTAACGTTGAAATTCTGACATAGGCATAGGATTTTATCGCATGTTTGCAATGCATAGGTTTTATATTAGTCTACAAAAATTTTTGTCTTTGAAATTAGATTTTAATTATTATTTGAAATAAAGCATGCCAATGAAATGCTCCTCATTACCGATAAGTGACTTGCTGAAGAATAGCTAAATTACGATCGTTTTGAATTTTTTCATTTCTCATTAAATTATTTCATCGTCATCAAAGCATACAAAAAAAAGTTACATCCTATCATTTCAACTCAATACTAAGCTATATCATCTAATATTAATCCATCAATGTTTAATAAAACAAATGAAGTTTTACCTGATCGTAATTAAAGTATTTTTCTAGTAGCCACCTATCACCACCTAGTAGCCAGCCTAATGACATGCATTTCGCTGATAATGCTTTAAATCTGATTTTAAAAGTAAAATATTAAGAATTAATAGTAAATAAAGAATCAGTCTACAAAAAATGAATGTTTTTAAATATCGTTTAAATTTCTGCTATTTTTTACTCTATTAAGCGAATGTCGTCGTCAAAATTGACTGAGTTAATTTTCAATCTAAAAAATTATTTTGTTCTAAGTTTAAAATTTTACCGATTATCATTAAAACAATTTTTAAAATTGAAATTCTTTCTGAATACTCTTTTTTTTAATATCAAAAATTTAATTCAAGACTAAATTAGTTTTTAAGGCATACTACTCTAAACAATATGAAGTTTAATGTTGCGCATAGAGACATTGTTTTGTTAAAAACATTTTGCTTTTTT